>CAHIKZ030002121.1:0-127500 GCA_903632075.3 Acanthosepion pharaonis | reverse complement strand
GTGAATTGCACTTGGAAGACAAGAGCATTGAAGTGAATTTACTTCGTATTTTAGCACTATGGCTAGATTTGTTAGTTTCATATTAACATTGTTTATCAGTTCACTTTAACTTTCTCATTAAAATGTTTTCTTAATAGTAATTTCTTATAGTTTTGTATTAGTTTAAGAAACATTAAGAGAACTGGTGCCTCAATGGAGTAAGTTTGTTTAAAAATATTCATACTGCTGTGAGTTTTATAGTTGTTGAGTACCCCATGTCTATGGCCTTATAGTAAACTAAGCTTGAATCTCAAAGATCAAATAAACAAAAAGTATTCCATATTCAAGGGAAAATAGATGTAAATAAATTGTATTGAAGAAGAAAATAGTGGCTTACCTTGCCAAACAAAATGCCCATGTATCATATACCAGGTGTAACAACAAAATTGTCCAATTGTTAGATTAAGCTTTGAACTGTTGTATCTTAGAAATTATTAAAGATATCTTACTGGGATTCTCAGGTTTTTATAACACTATTGATCTCTACTTCGAGCAGTAAGAATGTATAATTGCTCTCCAAGTTTAACAAAAGAATCATGATGAAATCAATCATAAATGAAAATGACCTGTTCATCATTAATTAATCACAGCTAAGAATCAGAATCTCTTGAAGGATTGAAATAAAGTTTATATATATATATATATATATATATATATATATATATATATATAAATTCCAGGATCATTTTCCAACTTATTCAAGATGATCTTTTTCCTCTATAATCTTCTAACTTTCTATCCTGGTGTAACAAGATGCCTCATAAATTTCATGTATGATTTCATTTTCAAGTCTTTTTTTCACTGCTCTTTGGACTGTCATAGCTGAAACTCCTCTCTTGCATGCCAAATGTCTTATGGATTGAGTTAGATTTTTTCTAATTGATCTCTTTTCTAATTGATCTCTTTAGCTCTAAGTTGAAATGATGATCCCTCTTCCTGTTGTAACCTCCTGATCCAGTTTTTCTTTCTACTATCCTCTCTTTTTTAAACTTATTCACCATTCTCTTGATGGTTCTTGAATGGACTATGAAGATAGAAGCCAGAGTATGAAGGCGTAAACAATTTTTTTCCTCTCACCATTGCTTAGTTGAGAAGACATAGTGGGGCTGACACAAAATGATTTTAACCTGTTCTCTTTCTAGCTGAATATCTCAAAGGGTTTTTCAGTGATTCTTATAACAAATGGTATCAAAATGTCTAAATGTCTTATCTGAAAACCTGGATAAAAGAAATTCAATTAGTTTAGTGGTTCTTTTAGATATTAAACATTTTGTAGGATGGATAATTATGCTGTAACACAATTTGGACAATTTGCTGTTGCACCCGAGATATATAAGGTGTGCTATATTTTGTGCTCAATATCAGAGATAGAGCATATATAAATATAAAAGTGAACATTGAATTCAACACTCAGAGGCGACAGGCTGTTTCATGCTAAGCGCAATCGTCAGGCCACGAATGTTGGATTTTCCTTGACTATTTATATGTATGGGTCAGTGTTGTGGGTAATCTATTCTGGTGGTTATTTTTGCAGGAAGTGGCTTGTTTATTTATTTATTTGTTTGGGTTAATTTATTTGTTTTTCATTTTGTATTATTTATTCGTTTTGTTTTTTGGTGTTTTATTAACATAGTAAAAAAATGCGGGGGGGGCAGAGATTTGCTTAGGTTGCTTATTTAATAGTCTTGATCTGGGAAAATAATTAAAGCTATTTATTTGTTCAATGTTTAGATTGCTTACCATAGTCTATTCTGTTATTTTGGTGGGGGGACAGTTTTTAATTTATTTATTTGGATTTATTATTTTTACTTGTTTTTGCTTATGTTTATTTTTATTAGTTCTAATGGTTATTTTAGCAGGGGCGATTTTTTTTTTTTTTTTTTTTTTTTTAATTTGTTTGTTTGTTTATTTATTTGTATTAATTTTTTTTTGTTTTTATTTATTTACTTATTTTTTATTTTGCATATTTTTATTTACTCTATTTGGTTTTTGATTTTTTGAGTAATGTATTAATTTTTTTTATCATTATATAGTAGTTATAGCTATTTTTACGTCCAATTTTTGCATTGGTTGTAGTCTATTCTAACGGTTATTTTGGCGGGATTGATTTGTTAATTTGTTTATTATTTACTTGGGTTGATTATTTTTACTTGTTTTTTATGTATTTTATTTATTTTCATTTGTTCTATTTCATCTATTCTAACGGGAGTGGTTTGTTTATTTGTTTGGGTTAATTTATTTTATTTGTTTTTTTATATTGTTTTGTTTATTTGTATTTATTCATATCAGTTTTCGATTTTTACTATGTTGAAAGGAGGGTTTTAATTTTCAAACACAAGCCAGATATACAATTCTGAAAAGGATTCTCGAGATTTAAAAACTATCACTGAATTCATGAAAAAGTAAAACAGTTTTAAACAACAATACATGTTATTGGATAATAAGAATTTTTTTCATGAACTGTCATAAAGAGACTTTCATTTCTTTTATCAAACATCTGTGTATTGCAGGAGCAATTAGTCATGCCATCTAAAAGATTGCAATCTTGTTTTACACTAACATTCTGTAGATGATTTTTTTTCTTTTTAATTCTAGATTTATGGGCATCTGTTTACAATATCTACCATTTAGTTCAGAATGCAATACATTATTCTAATTTTATTGTAATAATATCTGTAATAACTATTTTTTTCATAGTCTAGAAGGTTTATTGCTTCTTTGAAACAAAGTATCTAAGAAATGACCAATACAAATATGAATTACAATTGTTTTTATCTAAGAGCAAGGGAATGACATTTTTTTAAAGCCAAGATGAAGGTTTTAACAAATATTGTTTTGGAAGTTGTCAGTTGTGATTAGTTGTAAATCATCTGATGTTTACAAACAAAAAAAAAAGAAATTCAAATAGATTCTCTTTTAACCTAGCAACACATATTGATACAAGTGAGTTTTATTTCTGCTTTATAAAAAAAATAGTCATTTTTGGTTAATTTTTTTTTTCCATTTAATGTTGTAAATATCTTATGACTTTTCTCGTTACACAGTTCAACAAGAAGTGCATTCTGCTGATTTGGCTACGGAGTTAGTACAAAATCTTAGTTACAAACAGTCAGTCAATATTTCTATTTTTAATGTTTGAACCCTCAGCAATTTACATCATCTTCCTGGATTCCCATTACTTGCAGCTGCTCAAAATATTGACATTATCTGTATTCAAGAGCATTACATATATCATGAAAAATTTGATCTCAAGTATCAAAAATGTGAAAACAGATGGACCATGGTTTTAGCCTTGACATGGAAAAATTCAATCAATTCAGCAATTAGACAAAATAAAACTAACCAATTTCACTAGGAATAGATATGTTTGCCTATTGCCCAGATCACACTCCTCTCTTGTCTTTTGAACAGGAGTAGAGGTTTATCCCTTGTTTCTTATTTAGGATTTGGTTTCCAGTCCTTTCTAAAGTTTTTTTTTTTTTTTTTTTTCTCTTTCATTCCAGTAGCCCCTTGCATCTTAGTGGCATTATCACCTTGCTTGGGGTGAATTGATTATAAAAGAAAAAAAAAACATTATCCTAATTATCTTCATACATGTTCTGGACCATGATGACTGTATTTCCTTGTATTAAAGATGTTATATTTTTCTTTGAAATAAGTCTTAAAAATTTATTCTGCATCCAACAGACTAAAACTAAAGGTTACTTTTTTTTTTTTTGGTTAGTGAAAATTGGAAGCATTTCCTTGAAGTCAGTGTTTTGATACCAGGGAATACAGTAATTTGATCAATTCTTAAAGAAAAGCCTGTGGGCATTAAACTTTCATAGTCACTATATACATGTCTAAATTTGCTTTTATAATAGAAAGTATTGGGTAAAAATAGTCTCTGAGGTATGTTAATACTATTGTGTTTCATAAAAAGTCTCAGGCTTGTAAATGAAGCATTTTTTTTTTTTTTTTTTTTAGAATGGAGGCTTAATGCTTATTTTGACCATTATCATTCATTCATAAGAAAGTAATATTGACTTTCAAACTAATGCAATTTCCTCTACAGCCAGAAGTCTGTCTAGCACTTTTAAAAAAACCTACTGTACCTACAGAATATAGATATTAACTATAAACTGAAGTGAAGTTAAATTTTTTTAGAAAAAAAAATCATTAATATCTATGTGTATAATCTCAATGCTATTATATATTTTAAAGCAAAACAAGATGTTGCTTTTCTATTTCAGTCTCCGGATTTCCTATCATTGATCTCTAGCATTTTCTTAACATATTTCTTGTTGCCTTTTCTATACATCTTTCATTTGGATTCCTGCTTGCATGGATTTTTATAAAGAAAATCATCACTCAGATGACTAAAAGAAAATAATTACTAGTCTCCTTTGCTTTATTTGGTCATTACAAAAAAATTCTTAGGTTCTGAAGGGTGTGGCACCTGGGAGGTTCTTTAGTGTTCATTCTCAACTGTGAATATGCTTTTTGGTTATCTTTTGATTTCATTGTAGTCAAGATATAGAAAATATGTCTACCAGATAGTGCAGAAAAGTCATAGGCTCTGGTTCAATGCAAGGAACAGACAAGTGACACAAAGATAAAATAGAGAATTAACTAAAAAAAAAAAAAGTATTTCTAAAAAAAAAAGTCACAGGAAAGCTACATTACAGTGGTAGGAAAGTGACTGAAACCAGGATGCCAGGTTAGGACCAGTAACATTGCAGATTCTTCTTTGGATTTTATCAAGAATCTCTAAATGTATAGCAGAAGCATCAAACCAACTGTGGCAACAATATTCAAAGTAAGGACAAATAATAGACTTATAAATTGTAAGATAGATTCTGGTGAGAAAAATTGTCTAGCATGACACTGTAAACAAATTTTCTTAGTAGCAGACCTAGCAATTGATTCAATATAATCTTTTCACTGCATGTCAGCTGAAAACATTAATTCAAGAAGGTGCAATGAGTCACTCTCCTGGAGGTGAGCATTGGGGTTCTCTCAGATGATTAAAAGAGAGCAATTTTATTTTGGAGGCATTAAAATTAAGAGGGCATTCCATGTCCCAGTTAAGAACAGATTGTAGTTCATTTTTGAGACCAGTTGCTAAATGGATCATATCAAACTTAAGACAGGAGTAAATAGTTATCATCAGCATAGTTGAGCTTATAGTCAATGTGAATATGCTAAGCTGCATGGTATGTGCTTCATCAGGGCTACATACAGTTTTGAATTTAGAGTTGTCCTACTCCTAGACTAGCTGCCAATCAAGACTGAAGAACTCAGGCTGGTCTACTATTTAGCCTATAGCTGGGGGAAGATAAGGTTTATTCATACCTTTCTGAAGAGTATTTGCCTGTAAATGAATGCAACAAATTTGATTTGAATTTGATTCCTGCTCTCTGATTTCTCATTCCGAGCTGCTATCCATTACACCACCTGTATATCTTTTTTTGTAGATAAGATATGCTTAAATATTAAAGATTGATTTAATTGATTGCAATTGCTTTCATTTATAACATCAGGTCAAGTCAGAGGATCAGTTATCTTGATTTTGCTTTCAGCTTAAATTCAGCAAGTATTCTTAGGCAAGAAATGCAAAGGTTTTGATATAAATACAATACAAATGCAAAATTACTTAAATACACTGTTATTCTTTGTAGACACATGTAAATTAGTTTCTAACAAGACATATCGGTAAATATTCATATACAATTTTATGAATTCTGACTTTTTTGTTTTTTTTAGTGCAAAGCACACAGGTGTTTGAAAAACATTTGTAATCCAATAATTTAGGTTCACTATTTCAGAAAACATTTTTACGAGCTCTCAAGAGAAAATCCCTGTTATCAGAATATTTTGCACAATAAAAATAGCTTTTTAATTAAAAACTGAATGATAATATCACAAAAATGACTTATGGTATGACAAGAATTCTCATGCTGTATTTAGCTTAAAGTAAACATTGTAGGAAATTACATACACACATGCACATACATAGATACATATATATTTGTAACTATATTAGTGATATATTGTGTATGTGTCCCCAGACTCTGGTTCAAGTATAAACTTGGCAATGTTATGATCCTGGCATTCTTACCAAGTTTATTACGTAGCTTAAGTCTCTTAATTATTTTATATTTTTCAAAAGTATAAGGTCTTACTGTGTCTCAAATTTAGCTATGTTCTCCCTCTTGGGAAATACTTAAAGCCTCAAAACAACACATTATAGCAATTATAGTTTTTAATATTACCAGCATCCTGTTATTTTTTATGTTGATAATAATGAAAACTTCTTTTCAAAATTTGTAAGCAAATAAAGAAATAAGATCATCAAATATATATATATATATATATATATATATATATATATGGGTGTTAGGATGTAGAATAGTATCCAAACAAAAGCTTCTACGGATAACATGTTTTGCCTTCATGTGGTGTAGGTGTCTTCAGGTTGGAATGAAAGACTAACCTATGTGTAAAGAAAGTGTATGTGTCTGTATGATACTATTATGTTGGTTGCTTACTTTATTTACTTTCTATAGTAATTTTAGTTTACCTATGTCACCAAATAGTGTATTTAAGAAATTGTACAATAGCATTGTACTTCTATAATATCAAGAATTGCATTTTCTTCTTAATGAGCAATTCTTTGTGAATATTTAACAAAGCTAAGCATTAAAACAATTGATTTTATGCCTTGTCCCTATGCTATAAATGAAAGCAGTTTTGTATATAGACATATTACTTTAATGTATTTAGCCAAATACAATTTAAGGATTTGTTTAGTAGAATACTTCTTGTATAACTATGTGGCATTTTTACTAAATCACCAAATATTGTCATGTAAGTGGTAATGTAGAAAAGTATTCGCAATATTTTCTGTGCGTTTGTGTTTTAAATATCTGCATATATCACATATTTATATAGTGTGGATTCTGTGATATATGTTTAAATCTAGTTGTCAATTTGATTCTAAAAGGCTCTAAGTTGACATGCCCTTTTTGCATGTTTTTTTTAATTTTTTACAACTGATTTTTATAAAATAACAGACCATATTCTGATGAAAAGACATTTTGTGATGTTTGGCCACAATTAAAAAAAGTTTTTTTTTCTGATTTTTTTTTTTTTTCTGATTTTTTTTTTTTAATCTTTTAAGGTGTTTTTCCTATTTCACAGAAAAAATACAATTATGTCCTTTTAGCATCACACTGATAAAGTGTAAAATCAGACACTAAAATCTCTACAACTACTCTGGTATTATCATAGAATTTAACCAATTTAAGCTTTTTCCAATGCTTGATTTGTTTGTTCAAACATTTTGGCATTATGGGTATTTAATAAAGCTTAGTTTAGTCTAGCACAGTCACAAGTGCAGGGAAGATTAAACTCACTACATATTAATGTAATAATGATTTGCTAGATTACTGCATAAGGCACTCACCATTGTAGCATTATGAATTAGGTGGTACTGATGTCATATTAAATAATCTGATGATTTTATTTCATAGTTCAAAGATTCAATCATTATCTTAAAACTATAACAATGGCCATATTGTTATTCTTCTTTTTTTCTCTTGGAATCTGTTGTTAATTTGTTTACTGATATAACAATATTGAAATCAGTTAAAAAAATAGTTTAGCCACTGTCAAAAATAACTTGGGATATTGTGTTGTAGCTCTTCAGGAGGTGGACGATCATGGTTTTCCATGACTTCCTATCCTTTATAGCCTTAAACAATATTTGTCTTCTTACTGTTCATTTTCTGCCACCTCTTTACACAAGGTTGTTAGGTATGTCACTTGCTGTTTATCTCTACCCTTATCTTCAGTATGTCCTGTGAGTGTCAAATTCTCCAATCTTTCTTTCCTGATCCTGTTATAATTGTTTTAAGTTTTTTGGTATGTTTCATTATAAATCATCTTCATAATTCTGTTAGAACTTTTTTACTGCAGCTTCCACAAACAGATTTGCATATAACAAAAAAGAAATCCCGTTATCATGAAATAATGTCATTTTATGAAAATACTACTAGAGAACAAATTAGTTAGCTTTTTTTTTTCTTTTTTAAATTTTCATTTGTGTTAATAAAATTGATTTTTTTTTTCTGTTATAGATGTAAGAAATCATCTCATTTTTGGTATGTAAAGAAAAAGAACAAAGTAAAATATATTTTTGCTTGCTATCTTGCCACTTGTGAACTATAAAAGTTCTTGCTTATGTTGCTCAATTCTGATGAATTATTACTTTTTTTTTTTTTTTTTTTTTTTTTTTTTAAATTTTTACATATTTTTAAAATGTTTATTTTAAATAATCAAATAAACAAATTTTTACTTAGATTAAAACTTATAAATTATGGCTGAAGTTTTTGGCTTCTCTGGAGAGAAACTAACATTTGAATTAAATATATGTTTCTTTTATAGAGACATGCTAAAAGTTCTAAGCCCAACTAAGAAGCCCTTCTCAAAAATAAAAAATATCTAATCTGGTCATTTAGATATATTTTGGGAAGTAGGTTAGGCTGAAAACAATTAAAATATGCTTTTGCAATGCTTCAACATTTAGCATCCATACAAGGCAAGATTTGCATTGATCCAATTTCATTTGAGTATATAAAAGAGGTTTCAAATAAAATTAGTGTTTTTATTTTGTCTCTTGGCAAAAGGAAAGCTCTTTGAAGAACTAAGTTAGCATTTTTTTTTTTTTTTTGCTTTTTTGCTCTTTGTACAATTATGCTTAATTTGGATTTGCACTGTTAATCTTTTTATTATAAAATACTTTCATGACTGAATAAGGAATTTTTTTTAATGTTTTACTAGACCCATTATAGATAAATTTATGTCTAAATCATTAGACTGTTACATAGTTATACACAGCTATGTTGGTCATTATTCCATGAATTGTTTGAACTAGTATTCTCATTTTTATAGATTTAGATATGTCATAATATTACATCTTTAGCCTTCTTCATGTGTATACTTCATTTGAACAGTTTTGTGTTTGTCCAATATGTGCACATATGCAAACATACAGGTGTGTACACACATACACACACAGAATAAAAATCAGCCTAACACCAATAAAAAAGGGCGTCATTTTTTTTAACTTAATATAAAAATAACAAAAATTAGAAAGTTGACAGACATTTGCTGATACCTCCTGAGGAGTGAACCAAACAATTATACAAATATACAGATATTTTGGTTAACTAAGTTTACTTACAAATCATTTTTTTCTATTTTTTTTTTAATTTATTTTTTCTTTTATTATAAGGACTGCTTGTGTTGAATGCATTATCTTCTGGAGTTGTCTCAGTTGATTACAATTTAAGCAAAATAAAATCTTATATATTAATACTTTTCAAGTGGGTTTTTGTCTTTAACTTTTTGCTGTTCTGGAATTAGCTCTTTTGCACTGACAATGCCAGGAGGCAGTGTCTTTGTCATAGCAATGATGAGCTGCTCTAAGAGGTTCACAAAACTGGGAGATTACAACAGAACAACAATAATAATTGTTTGCAAAAAAATATATGGGAGAATATGATAGATAAATTTCTATAATGTTGGGTAATTGAATGACAAAATGGGGAAAACTCTGTGACATATTTTGTCCTATAAAAAAAACTTCATCAAACTAAAGTAATGTCTTTCTTGATGGAATTATATAAAGTTTCTGGTGTCTGACATGTTTAGACCAACAGCTCAACTGATCACATTCAGTTTCTTAATGCTTTTATCCAGATTGTTTTTAAATATCCCACACAGTGACAACAGAAGGTTTGAGACAGCTGAAATGTAATAAATTTAAAATATCATTTTTTTGACAGCATGTGTGTGTATATTCTGGCATTAAAAAAAAATAAAAGTAAAAAATGTTGGTATAAGAATTGGAAATTATGCTCTAACAGAGCATGGCATCTTTGTCCACTGTGAAATGTCTTCTTTTTTTTTTTTTTTACACACACACACACACACACACACACACACACACACACACACACACACACACACACACACACAGAGGGTGCGATGGATAAATTGTCGTTTAAGTTATGTAAAAATGAAAATAACAATGACATCTCATTTTAACAGATACATTTACCAAAAATATCTTGAAATACTAAAGAGTATATTTATTCAATAAAATTGCCATTGGCTTCCAGCATAACCTCCAGACGACTTTGGAATCTCCTGCATCTCTTCTGGATAGTCTCCTTGTTTAAGTTGCTGAATGCTGCCATAATCCTTGCCTTCAGTTCGTCTTTGGTGTTACAAGGAGTTTTGTTGGTCTCTCTCTCTCTTCAACTGTACCCCACACATAATAATCAAGGGTGTTGCAGTCTGGGGAGTTAGGTTGCCAGATATAAGAGATGATGTAGTCTCAGAAATAGTTTGACAACCATGACTGGGTTCTCCTGCTAGTGTGGCATAGTGCAGAGTCCTGTTGCCAGATATAGGGTCTCTCAGAAGCCACACTTTTGATCCAGAACAGCACTACCTCCTCAAGAAACTTGATGTAGGCCTCCATGTTGAGTCTGAGGCCCTCACTAACAAATTCAGGTGTTGCTTTCATATCAGAATGATCAGTGAGTTTTCTGATCTGCTGTACCTTCGTAATCACCATTAGAATCATCCAATTTTTTCCGAATCCTCTGCACTGTCCTCAGATTGACACCCAAACACTCTGAAATGTTTGTATTGGGGCTTCCGGAGCAAATGCAAAGCAGTACAACATGCTCTTTCCAAATTTCTGACAGAATGAATTGCATCACAGTTCTCTTTTTTTCACAGATGGTTCCCAACTGACCCTACTATACTGTGCAGTCGACAAAATGAAAATCAAAACAACCCACATATATGTAAAGAAAAGTATAAAATGGCGAGAATTTACTCATCGCACTCATGTTGTGTGGTAGAAATACATCCCACATATGCTTCTCAGAAATATCTCCCACATAATGGTAAGATATTAGTGGCAACATTGTTTTCATTTAGCTCATGTCTCCCCATTATGTGTGAGGCATTTCTGGTGCACCATATATATATTTGGCCACTTATATCTGAGTATGCCTGTCTGCTACTCAAACTTTTGTTGACACCTGATTAGGCATATCTTTGTTTCTTCATTTATTCATTGATTTGTCTTTTTTACAGCATATCAACCTTTTGAAGGTTATTTAAAAAATTAGTGTGTTAATTTTTTTGAGATCATAATGATTTTACTGATACAATCTTACTAAGAAGAGGTTGATTCATACCTTTTAGCAAGGATATTTGCATGTAAGTGAATATAACAAACCTGACTGGAAGTGGCACTTGGTTCTTTGATTTCCAATTCTAAGCCATTATCCATTACACCAAGTTTGTCCAACCATTTTTCCTAATGGGACAAATTAGAAATTTAGGTATATGGTTTTAAAAAGTTCAAAACATTGTGAATATTTTAATAATATATATAGTTTACTGCTACCAGCAAGTAGAAATATTTCTTCTCCTGATGATGGCCATTTTGGCTGAAACTAGTCGAGGAATCTAAATGAAATAATGATAAAAAAAACAAAAGAATATTAATCTACAACCCATTGTGTCTGAAGATTTAAATTTTTTAATATTTTTTTATTGTTCAAAATATGTATAAATACAAAAAATATTGTATTATTGACAGTAAAAAAACAAAAATAAGGAATACACTGGTTCTTGTATAATCACCTGAAATTAAGCAATATTGAGCCTAATCAGTACCTAGATGGGTGACAACTTGGAAATAACAGGTGCTGTAAGCTTGAGGGTGTGGGTGGTGTAATGCAGGAGTGTCCCATTGCACCCTAAAATCTTTAGGTATATTTTCATTTACTTTAGTGACATATGTCAAGAAAATTGTTCTAAGATTGTGCTAGTTGATTCACTTCCCCATGGCACTAAAAGGAAAAGGAGGCAAAGGCCTTTACCAAGACACACCAGCTGGTGTGTGGGGCAAAAGCTATAGCTAAATAAAAATTTATGGTTTTTTTAGCTCTGGGTCATGTGATACAGTCCTCAGACTACTACTTGAGCCTCCCATGTTAAACTGACTTTGGGTTAAATTTGCGGTTAATGGGGCAACAAATAAATAAAGGATACACTTTGATGTCGTAATGATGTAATTGGTGACAATGAAAAATGTTGTGGGCATGGTCTGTCATTTTGATTGTTTCAGTTTCAAAATTTTACCATTTGATGAATAATGACCGTTTTATTTAACATTTTTTTTTTACAGTGTCAATGGATAGTGACTTCAAACACATTCAGAGTGATTCAGAAAAAAGCAGTATTAGTGTCCAATAATAAAGAATGGGAACCTTTAATCAGGCAGATGAAAAAAAAACTCATTTTCCATCTTTTTAAAAGGGTATCAGGCATTTTTAGTGACTCAAGGCTAAGCCTAATGCCAAGTGGAAGGAGCTAATTTAAATTTATTCTTTCTAATTTCAGGTATATAATACAGACATAGGTCTATTTATATATTTCTTTTGCTTATGTAATAATTTAAATACTTTCAACACATTTCGATTATATTCATAATTATTTAGTTAACTTTAAATTTATATTTTTAATAACCCAACATTTGGTCATGGCATCTAATACTAAGGAAAGAAAAGAGAAAACTTAATATGCTATAGACAGAAAAATATTTTATAATTGAAACATGCATCACTATGCTGTCAAGCATGAGTCAGAATATAATAAATTAAGCAAAGAAAGAAGAACAATGAAAATAGATGAATTAAAGAAGCAGTTTAATTCTCAACAAAACTTTCTAAAAAAAATCTGGTGTTAAAAATAATACATGTACAAAAGTTAACTATTTAATAACTGAAAAATTGACTTGGAAGGGCAAGCCATTGATATATGGTGAATTAATAAAAGAATGTATTGTAAGTGCTTTTAATAAATATTGTCCAAGAAAGTGAACTTATTCAATGAAATGAGTCTCTCACATCAGACAATTGGTAGAAGAATTGATGATATAGCTGATGATATTGTAAGTACATCGCAGACCTAATTATCTAAATGTGTTTATTACAGTTTAGCATTTGATGAAAGTACTGATCAAAGTGACATTGCACAATTAGTTATTTTCATCAGAGGAGTTGATGTCAATTTTAATATAATCAAAGAAATGTTGAACTTATGCCATATGAAGGGTACAACAACTGGCAGAGACATTTGAGTACTCTAGTACACTTCTTGGGAAAACCTGTGGTTTGGTTTTCAAGCACTTTCCAAAAGTGCCACATGCTGGGATCACCTCGCCAGACTGATAGCATCAAAAAGTCCCCTTCCTAACAAATTGATCATGGTGAGATTTGAATCCAAGTCTCATGGTCAGAAAGCAAATATTCTAACTTTGTAGACAGAATTATTCACCCCCACTAAATATTTACATATTTTCTAAGGAAATGTAAATATTTGCAAGTACGAACTGAATTTACCATAAATAGTTGATTTTGTTTTTAATTTTGAATAATTTTTGAAATTTTTAGAAGTTTCAATCTATTATATTCATAGTTATAGATTTTTCTAAAAATTGGTGAAGTTCATATTATTTGCCCCACCCTTTATGGAAATTATGAAGTAATATTGCTCTATGGAAATTGTAATGTTTTTTTCTTAATTTGACATTTAACACATGTGCCATTTAAAAGTGAAATAGTATTGACCTAATTCTTTAACATTCTAAAGGTAATGAAGACAATATGTGAGTGCCACGTACCGTGATAAGTATTTTGTTCTGCAACGATGGTGAAGATGGCTGAACTTGGAGATAAGCTCCAAATGAAGATACTTGATGCATACAATGTGATGGATATATAACACATTTCTAAGCATTTAAATGTTCCTAGATCGACAATTCATAGCATTATCAAGAAGTACAATGAGACTCATTATGTTGAGAATAACTTCAGGACTGGCAGAAAATGGTTAATTTCTGAGAGAATGGAAAGAAAAATTGTTAGAGATGTCTCGAGGAATCCTTATTTAACAATAAAGGACATTGTCAATGATGTAAAGACATCAGGGTTGAATGTATCAATGAAGACAGTCACTATATGCTTTCATCAAGAAGAACCTTGAGCTGGTCACCCAAGGAAAACTCTCTTGCTAAACACTTAAAATACAGTTTATCTTATACTAGAAGCCATCTAGAACATAGAACTCAATATTGGAACTCTGTTTTATGGTCAGATGAAACCAAAATAAAATTATTTGGTCACATTAACTCCAATTATATATGGAGGAAAGAATCTAATAAACCAAAAGTATCCTCCTTACAATAAAGAATTCTGCTCTTGGGATATTTTGCTGCTTTCTGACCATGAGAACTACTGAGAGTACAGTGTATCATTGATAAAGAGCTGTATTTGGCTATTCTGAAAAATAATATAAGTGTAAAAAAACTGTTTTTGGAGCATCATTGGATATTCCAACATGACAATGGCAAAAATTGTTACAAAATAGTTAGATGACAGGAAAATTAAGGTATTGGCATACCCCGCACAAAGTCCTGACCTAAACCCCATTAAAAATATATATAAAAGTATATTTGAAGAAAAAAGTAAAAGAAAGAAGTCCTTTGAATTTGGAGGAACTAGAAGCTATTGCTAAAGAAGAATGGCGCAAAATCTATGTGTAGTGATCTTGTAAGGAACTATCAAAAACTATTAATGGCAACAATCAAGATTAAAGATTATACAATTGATTATTGAGGCAAGAGGACCAATAATTTTGTTCTATGTTAAATGTTGGTGTTTTTTTTTTGTTTTTTTGTATTATTGTTTGACATTAAAATAAAAATGTTGTGGGTATCATTGCACATTCTTTCAAATCCAGTATTTCATCATTTGTGAAAAAATGTGCATAAAATTTCCATGAAAATTTGATGTATTATAGCTTTATTTGTAATTATGCAAGAAAGGCTGAATGATTCTGTCTACAACTGTTCTGTTTGTAGTTATATATATATATATATATAGGAAATATATAAATAAATACACATTGATACACTAATTATGTGTTTGTGTGTGTGTCTATTAATTTTACCAATTAGTTTTGCAGATTCTAACATCAAATTTTTGTCTTAAGTTTGTGAAAAATTTTAATTGGATTAAAAGATTGGATGATATTTACAGTTTTCTAAATACAACATATTTAGGGAATGACAAAGAAAACATTATTTTATTGTGATAAAAACAACAAGGATGTAGACAGTGGTAGTCTTTAATATCTAGAATAAACATGTTCTTTCAAATATTGTTACATTTTTTCAACACAATGTTAATATAAGTCAAATTTTCTCCAGATTTTGTTTTATTTCTTTGTCACATTTTTTTTTTATGCTGCATAGCTGTAAAAAAAGAATTACAGTGATCATCTCTTCTAAAGATGAATTTATATTCATTGAATATTATAGGATAGTTTACTATCAAATAGACAAATAACTAACCAAGAAACAAAATGACCAATCATAGTTGAAATCTCATATTTTTACTATATTACTATGTTGTCAAAAAAAAAGAATTTGCCATTTTTCTTTTTTTATTTTCTTTTACATTTCTTAATCACATACCATTTTGGTATTCTCAAACAACATATGTCTTATATTTTCTTAGAATTTATACTAGAAATAGAATATATGAAATGATAAACTCTTGCTGTATAGTGTATTAATAAAATAAAGAAAAAAAATTGTATTAAAAATTCCTACACATTTAATATTCTATATTTATATAATTCTTTCACATTTAAATATGTTGATTGCTGTCAGAAATATCAAATTAGTGCACTATTTACATTATTTGGACTATTGTTCTCATCTTTGTCGCCATATTTATCACATTTCGTTTGTTATACACTCTGGTCTTCTTCAGGTGGTTGGAATGTTGAACTGAACCCTTCATTTTGCTCACTGGGGTAGACTGTTTTAGTTCAAATTAGTGATTTTCACTTTATAAAAGATAGTTAAATAATTATTCAGTCTACACAAATTCATGTTTGTTTATTGATTTGAATACTGAAGATGTTTATTTCATTTTCTCTATGAACAAAATGTTCCATTTCTTGTTTTGTTTGTTTAATGAAATATTGATTCCTTATGGGTCATTTAGCATTTTTTAATTTTCTTACCTACATTAGTTTTTTTTAAAATCTTCATCCTGGCAATTTTTATTTTATAAAGATGTTTTGCCTTGGTAAAAAACACTTTTTTGTTAAACAGAGATAAATTTGTATTGCTTTGAGCTCTGCTACTATTGTTCTGTTTATTTTACATTTTTTGGCCTCTTTTTGGAACTTAACTTTTTGTTTACAGTATGACCCTGTATTGCATCAAGCAACATTTCTTGATTTTAATTCTGTTATTTGAAGAAAACATTGACAGCTTGTCATCAGATTATTATGAAAGTTTTCTCTTGACAATGCATATTCATTTTATTTAAAAAGAACATGGTTCCAACAAACTTATAAAATTCTTTTCTACATATTTTTTGTCTTGGTTTGGTAGACATATCTTATTTTATTCAAGCAAAATGAGTAACATTTTTAAATTATAATTATCATGATAGTTTGTTTTTGGTTTCCTTTGATCAAAAATTTTATGGATACCCTATTAAGTTTTTTTTTTTCTTTAAATTTGCTTACCTTTATTTTGTTTGATATTGGTCCAAAATATATATTCTTAATTGGTCATTTTTGAATGATCTATCTTGCAAAAATATTTTTATTTTTGTATCTAAAATTTTCTTTCTGAAAATCCTCTTGCTTTTTCATATCTATATGATCTTGAAATATTTGCAGAATTATCATCTATGATCTTGAAATATTTGCAGAATTATCATCTATATGATCTTGAAATATTTGCAGAATTATCATTCTTCATGAGTTAAAGGTAATTCTGCAAAAAATGATTAGTTAACAAAATTATTCCTTATTTTGTTCTCTATTCACATCATTCCCAAGATAACCAATGAGAATTTGAGTAAAATTTTCAAAAATTCTCTTAAAACAATTATTCTGTGCATTCTTTCTCATTTTCAGTCATAATTGTTATTTCCAATATTGATGAGGTTTCCTTCCTAACCTTTTGTTTGAAGTCTTGGGGAAGGAACTTGATATGTCATTATTTTCTCTTTGATGTATTTATCCAATTTAGATTTGAGACCATAACAAACTCAAGTTTTGCTTCTTTATTTGATTTTATTCTTTGTTATTTGTCACAACAAATGTCTCTCAACTGCCAGCCATTTATACAGATTTCATTTGAACAAAATGGCAAAAACCATTATCTGAGAAAATTGATTATGATTACTGACATTTAATCTTTATTCACATGTTTAAACCATGCATAGCTACATATATTTTCTTGATCTACTTTCTTTGTAAATATTTTGAATAAAGTTTATCAGTTAAGATTGGTAAAATTACATATCATTTGAGGATTATTTTAGTAAAATATTTATAATTTTGTATTTGTATTTCTTCATTTAATATTTGTTTTTGATAGATATTATGGTCACTTTCTAAACTTTTATAGTTTGAGAAATAATTAAATAAATCTTCAAAGTGATTCTTTTAGAAAAACTGGATGTTTAACATTGCCTGAAATAGCATCTTTTTTAATGCTCAAAATAGTTCTCCTTTTCAACTTTAGACTAAAAAAAAAATAAAATCTTGTTTTTGTTTTTTTCTTCACTAAAATTTGTTTAAAAAATATTATTAGATTTAAAAAATATAATATTTATCATTTTTTTGGAAATGTATGTTTTGCTTTGGAAAATAACATATTTCATATAAAATTTTCTAAATTTTGTTTATATAATATAGTTTTGTGCTTTCAATTTTCAGATCAAAATTAAAATAAATAAACTTTCCTGGTAGTAGATTAAATTTTTATGAAATGTCATCAAAATTAAGGTTTTAAAATTGTTTTGTGTAAGATGTTGTCTTAATGATATCTATTAGTTTTGTGTTAATTATTTTCTTTCTTTTGTTTTTTTCAAATTGAGAATAACCTTCTCTTATTACATTCATTAAACTTTGACCATCAAAAATTTAAATGCAATGTTTTAAAGCATTATTTTTGTTCTTATTAATTCCTGTTGTCTTATTGATCTTTCTCTTTAATATTTTTTTTGTATGATATTCTTTCATAAAAAATGAAACCATAGTTTTATAATTTTATTTTTTTTCATATTCTGATTAAAAATTTAAAAAAAAAAAACAGCATGATCTTTTGGGTGAAGTTATATAGATACTTCTCCTTTTGGTTTTAAAATTTTTAAATTTTTTTTTTTTTGTCTTGTTATAACTCACAGTTTCTGTAAAAAAATTTTTTGCTTATAAAGTAAATTTCTGTTAATGATTAGTAAAAACTGTAATTTCATTTAAGAATAGGAGACTCATGTGACCTGTCTGAAACATAATATGTTGTCATTAGCTTAGGTCATTTTGGCCTTCAATAGCCAGAATGTCACATGGTTTTTCCCTATTTAGATAATTTTAGACTTGTAGTTTAGTATTCTTTAAAATTCTTGTTTGTGGGTATAATATTGTTACACAATAAATATCCCTTGTGCTTATAATAATTACTTATGATGTACTTATTGAAATACAACAAAAACATATTTATAAGGAATCCTAAAATAACTTTAACAATGTTTCTCCTTCCCTTGCATATAAATCTTACATACATATGAGATGTATTATAATATTGGCAATATTACAAAACTTTAATATGAGATGACACGGAAATATTCTGATTGACATATTTCACAAAATCTGACCAAATGACCAAACATCAGTTTTTTTTTTTTCTCTTTTTCTGTCATAAAATTTATGCTTCAGCATTCCCTCATATATATTTAATTTAAACAAGTGATCACTTAATTTCTTTTATATCTTTGGTTGTGTGGGTAGTGTAGTAGATAATGGTTTAGAATGGGGAATCAGAGAGCTGAGTTCAAATCCCAGTCTAATTCATTACATTCACTTAAGTGCAAATACCCTTGAGAAAGGTATAAAAAAAATCTCCCATAGTTATTGGTTAAATAGTAGGACTTGTATCTGGAAATACATTATCTCAAAAAATTGTTAATGCAATATACCCTTGTCAAAATATATATATATATAATTTTTTTCTTCTTCTTCTTCTTCTTCTTACAGTCCAAAATATCTTTTGGGTTTAAATAATCCAAAAAGGGTTGATGTCAAAAAACACATTAATCAAAATTTTGCATATTTATTTTCTGACATTTTATCTTCATTGTAACTGAAGTTCAAAAGTGTAGCCCAGGAACAGTTTTTTAGACTCTTTCCTTAGGATCAGGTAAATGATAAGAATACAATGATTTCAAATTAAGCTTTCAGCTTATTTCATTTAGCAAACAAACTAATACTTTTAAAATCTGCTATACCTATCACATATAGATGTCAACTTAATATATAAACAGGCTTCTAAGCATCTTCAACAAACTGAATATTTCTGACATAATTTCATTGCAGTAGAAAATGCCTTTATTTGGTATTAGCTGACTGTTTCAAGTTTTATCATCAGTCACAAAGGGATACCATTTGTTCGAATCATGTACTGTGAATAGGTACAATGCCAAGTTGTGTGCTAAGTTGCAACTGGGCTTCTTTGATGGTAACCCACAGGGTCCTTCTGGGTTGATTCTGGTGAATGCAGTTTACTAAAATCCAGCCAACAACTCTAACCAAACAAGTGTATGTAAATAGTAAGTAAAAAATGTAACTAATTACATCTAGATGGCACTCAGCCATTATGGCCTGAGAGCTTCAGAGATCAGATCAATGAAATACTACTTTGTTCATTTTGTTTCTTCAGCATTTTGCAAACTATTAGTTTCTGCTTTGCTAACTGGTATCATTAACACAGATTTTTAAATTTCAGGTCATAATTTCTTATAAGAGATGTTGCCTTTGACACTGCATATAGCAACATATACTAGCATCAAACTATAGGACACTCAATAGTATATGATCAGAGTGTATTTGAATCATGATTGTGCACTCATTTCACTAGAAATAAAGGAACCATGCATTCAATTCAGTCTGTACAGTGTTGGTAAATTTACATTAAGCATCCAATAGATCCTGATTCACACCTATGCTTTCTTAGAATATATATCTCTTTGAAGTAATCACCCTAATAGGGCAACAATAAATTTGACATTCTTAAACCAGTATTATTCTTGCTTTTATTTTATCAGTGTTTCAATTTCATTTTTGCTTCTTCACAAATTTTAATGCTTTATCATTTAGTCACTTGACAATATCTTTATCTTTTTAAGGTTATATCTTTCTTATAATCTGTCACAATCTTTATATATCTGAAATACAAAAAGGGTAAATATCAATAACTATGATATATATTAATTTTTTTTTTTTTTTTTTTTTAAATCATTTCATCCCAAGCAAAGGGATAATGCTACTAAAGATTCCAGGGGTTTCTGGGAGTGGAAGAGAATGAAAAGACTATAGTGAAGAGAAAGGACAATAAAAGAACTGGATTCAGGAAGACAGAAGATAGTGATTGGCACTGCATTTGAATTTAAGATTATACATAGCAGGGAAGCAATAAACTAGAAGAGAGTTCCAGAGATGGAATAGAACACAGTTGCATCTATGCAGTTCAACAGTAAAACAATGAGATCTAGTTGTCAATCTAGTAGTACGCTTAAATTCCTGCAGATGAGGTACCAACGAAGAAAGCTCATCAGAACAGTAACTATGAAAATATTTCTGGAGAAGGCAGAAGGGAGACATATCACATGGTGGAAAAATGACTGAAGTTGACATGCCAGGTCAGGACTGATAACCTTATGTACCCTTCTGTGGATTTTGCTAAGAATTTTGAGATATATATATATAGCAGGAGTACCAAACCAAATATGGCAGAATATTCAATGCACAGATGAATGGTACATTTATAAATGTGCAATATGAATTCTGGTGATAAAAATTGTCTGGTGCAATATAGTGAACTAACTTTCCTAGCAGTAGACTTAACAATTGATTCAATATAACTTTTCTTGTGAAACCATTGAATCACACAGATATCAGATTTTATTATGTATCTCCATTTATAACATCTGAATATTATAATGATATATATATATATATATATATATATATATATATATATATATATATATATATACACACTGACATGCTAAGAGTCATGACATAATTGCCTGGTATTTTGTAGGATTTCCTCTATTCAAATTGTTGAAAATCTATATAACAATGATTCCATAAATGGTCAGGCAGCCTATTGAGAGATGTTGTCGTGCCATCTCAATAACTGTTTTCTGATATTTATAGGTGCAGGACCTTGCATGGAAATAGACCTCTTTGTCTTTATCATATCTTGTAAATGCTTATGGACACTCATGTTGAACAAACATGGTGACCACAAAATTTGTTTTGAATTCTCCAAATCAATTCTGAGCAACTTTGGCTCAACAACATAGGACATTATCCTGCTAGAATAGTCCATCATTATTGTGGTACATTGATTCCATGTATGTTTTTAAATAAAGTAGTGCAGTGTAATAGTCACTGGTTAATGAAAAATTTATGCTGTCCAGTGACATATCCAGCACCATTATGGAACCACCATCAGCCTTTATGATAACTTATTAGCAACTAGAGCTCATGGGGTCTGTGACACACCCAAACTCTATCATCAGCCTGAAATAACTAGAATTTTGATTCATTGGACAATGCTATGTGTTATCCGTCCTTCAGTTTCTAATTCATAGTGTCACAATATCCAGTGTCATGGCATTAACAAGGGCACCCTGGTGAATTCTCTGCTCTCTTTTTTCTATAGAAGCTAAAGAATGCTGAACTGACCTGCACAATGTGCTTCTGATGCCCCTTGCATTGAATGTGGGTGTGATTTGAGCCAATGTTGCTTGTCTGTTACTGGAAACAATTCTAGCTATTTATCTCTGGTCATTATCATTAAGGGCCTGTGGTTGCTTCAGCCAAAATACATGGTAGGCAGTAATACCTTCCATCAGGTATTCCCAGTAAACATGTGACAACATAGATTGGGAAATGTTAAATGTCTCCACAATTTCAGAAATAGAATGTCCCATCTGTTGACACTCATTATCATACCTCATTTGAATTTTATAATTTCCCTCATCTTGCCATAAGTAGCTGAGCTGGTATTCATGCTGACTCACTAGATTTTAGAGGTGAACTGATATAAGTAGGTTTGGTCATATCAAGGTAACATAACATTACCTTTACATACTGCTACCCCATGGATTTTGTCATGTCAGTGTTATAATATATAATATAATATAATAATATAATGGAGTCATAGAAAGTCTTTAGATGTATACAAGAAATAAACTATTCAATATAGCTCTGTAAAAAATATTTTTGATGCACTCTATTTGTTTTCCTGTTAAGAAAATATACAAAAGGAATTTATTTTTATTGGAAACTACTGATACATAATCCATATGTATATACACAATATATTCTCTTCATATGAATAATTTGATATTGCTGTTGCGTTATTTTAGGATTTTCCAAATACTTCACAACCAATTGCTGGAGACTGGTTTAGAAATGAGGATTTTCCTGTTTAGTTTCTAGTTAGCTGGAACTTTTGATAAAACCTCATCCTTTTCCTGTTAGTTATGAAGGAGGTGCTGATAAAAAATAAAATTCTAATGTTTATTTAGTCAGATTTTAGGAAGTGGGTTGGACAGGGAACTTTTCAGCACCTTCTTGTATACTTATAGAACAAATTTATATTGATATTTGTATGCAAAGACTATTCTCAAACTGAGTTGTTAATCAATAAATTTTTGAACTACCCTCAATGTTTTATTTAATTTTGTTTGATTTATAAGTTTTGACTGATTTGTTCACTGACCATTTTCAGATAGAACTTTTGTCCACTGTTTGGTCTGTTGTTGGTCCATTAGCTGTGCTAGACAATCAATATATACAATTTCAAAGAAAGATTCTATCTGAAGAAGGCTACAGAGTGAATGAACTAGAAAAATAAAATAAAGATACATTGAATAAAAATTTCCTTCTTGCAGTTTAGTTTAGTTGCTAACAAGTATTTTGGAATGGAAACTTCTTTATTAATTCTATTATTTAATGTTTCTCTTAGTAATAATTATGAAGCAAAGTTTTTTTGTTTTTTTTTTGTTTTGTTCTTAAGTAATAACTCTGCTTAAATAAGTTAGTATATTCATTTGTTAGTTCATTTGCTTCATCTCCACTCATTCTGTAACTCATTACCATTTTTCATTATGGTGCCATTAGGCTGCTAGTCACTGCGATGTACTCAAATGAATATATAAATAACTGTTGAATAACACTTGACAAAAGTGAAGAAGGATGAAACCTATAAAAGATAAAGCTGGAGGCTGGATTGTTCGTAAATGTAAATGTCAGCTCATTCTATTATGTGACAGCCATGCTTATATGCAAAGATGGAACCTCTCTTGATCTGAAGTGTGAGTCGGTGACTTTCTTGGCTTTCTGGCTTCAACTGAGGCTATTTAACAGTAAATCGCTATCCTGACTGTATTCCTCAGATAATAAATAGCTTAGTGGTATAATATTGTGTTATAAATCATGAGCTACTTCATGCTGTATAAATAAAGCTTATGATGAATAAAGATGAATGAAAAATCAAGTCTACAATTTTTATTTTCCTGTTATCTTAAAGTTGTTTAGATAGTAACAGGTAAGCTTTTAGCATTTGTTAGAGTAATACAATATCTCAAGTACAAGGTTTTTATCTGATATTTTAATTTCTGTTCTCAATAGAGGAAGCGTTGTATTCAAAATCATACACCTTAAATCACCTTAGTAATCTGCCTGAAATTTATTAAATCTTATCTATCTAGAATTATATATAAATATAAATATCAGATAGTTCTTCTGTTCAACTCTATATAAATGAAATTAAAACATAATTTATGTCTCTTAGTTGAGTAGAATGATCTTATAACATTCAAAGGTGACAATCTAAATCAAGTGGCTGATATTTTATATCTGGTATATGTGATTGAACTCTTTACAAAAAGACATACATGTTACAATTGCAATAGAAAGTACAGCATTATCAAAGTGAATACAATTTGGAAGTCAAAAAGGAAAAAAGTCTGAAAGTGCATCTCTTTAAAACAACAGTAAAAACAATCTTTTTATACTGATCAAACAGTTGAATATTAACCAAATCATTGGCAGTAAAACTAGATGGTGTGTACCGTCAACTACTGATAGCTGTGCTAAATATCAATTGGAAGCAACATATGCCCAATGAAGAATTAGGAACCTACTCAAGATTACTGACACAATTTGAGAAGAAAGGAGTGTGTAGTTTCGAGGCCATTACTGAAGAAGTAAACAATAAGTTGTGTATCAGTTTATATTATGGGATCTAAATTATGTGGAAAGATTAAGTGGTAGACCAGCAAAACTTTTTATTAATCAACACCTAGATGATACTGGAATCAGAAAGAAAGAACTGGGTGGACCTGTAAATGATAGAATTGGTTGAAAAGAAGTGGTCATAAGTGCTTGAGGACAATCAGATAATGTTACTGTTTGTGTTTTACAGTGATGAATGAAGCCCTAAAGTAAATTATTTCATGTTTTTCATTCTCTATAAAGCAGTTATATTTAACTTGTCATGGAGTCTAATTTTAGAGCATCAGTTAGTGTAGCTAACTAACACGATATAGTTTTTGAATTTATAGTTGTAATCATGTAATAAACTACCTTTTAAGCTGAGCTAAATTATAAATCTATAATTTGTTTGTAAATTGATTACTGTGTAGCAATGTTAATTTTAAGTTTGAATATTTATTTTATAATTATGGGGGATGCTGAAAAGTTCTCATCCCAAAGCACTTCCTCCAAATCTGACCAAATACCAGAATTATTTTTTTTTAATTTCTTGGTCAGACTGAGGATATTTTGTTACCACCTTATACTAATTTTTTTTCTCCAATTTATTACAACAATTATAATTGATTTTTATGGATGCTAAGTAGTAATCTTGTTTTTTTTTTTGTATAAGCAGAAGTTAACTTTAGGCTGTTTTAAATTTAATTTTCCTTGATTTTGCTTGGTTTGGTTATTTAATTCAATTACATGAACATTTTCTGCCTATTTAATATAAATTTTAGTCAGTTATCTTTTGTTTATGTAAATAAAATCAATTGACTTTTGACATTTAGTTTTATGTGTGATATTGATATCCTGATAGTGTGTAGAAGTAATGTGTGTTAAAAAAAAAATTCTATCAGGTGTCATTTTCATTGGATATACATATACATCTATTCAGTGTTTTACTTTTGTGGCTGTAATTTTCCCTTGTGAGTGTTTTATACATTATTTGAATATCAAATGTTATTGACTATGTCAGTTGCCTTTGCATATTTCTGTACTTGTCACAATTTATTATTTTCTCAATTTTTATTACACATGATACATCTCTCTCTTTCTACCACCTCTTCTGCCTCTACCGTTGACAGAAAGAGCTTTAGCTTTCTTATCAATGAGTTTGTTATTGAACTGGGATTTTATCCAAGATGATTTAGTAATGACAAATTCAGGCTGATATCTTTTTCTTCCTATTTATATTAGCTGTTCTTTTTTTAAAATTATTCCAAAAGATGCATTTGTGACATAACTTTTTTCCATTTTGTGTTATTGTTCATCAAATTTCACACAATCAGGACTGTTCAAAAATTTGTGTGTGTGTATATATATATATATATATATATGTTTATCTTTTTGCTGTTGTGATTTTTAAATAAGACATTTTACAAATTCAAATACAGTTTTTAAGATTCTTATTGACAGTATGTTTTCAATACATTTCATTTAATATAAATATCTCTTTCTTGAAATGCTATGTTTCTTCAGAATGATCATCAGTTTCCACATTCTTTTTTAGTATCTGTAAACTGTGTATTGCTGTGACTATTGTTGGGTAAGTTAGTGGAGTAGTTTCCTATTGCCTCCTCTACTGTTTTGAATTCAGAATTGTTCTTCAAGGCTGGCTGCTAACCATGGCTAGAAAGAACCCAGTTTTATCCATCACTGGAATATAAAGATACCACTATTATTTTTGTTAAATTAAAAAAAATTTTTTTTTTTTTTTTTTTCCCACTTCAAGCAGAGCAATAATACCACTAGGTCACAAGGTGTTACTGGGAGTGGAAGAGAATGAGACAACTTTAGTGGGGAGAAGGGACACTAAAAGAACCGTCTTCAAGATGGAAGACGGCAATTAGTGTTGCATTTAAATTTTTGAAGATTGTAGTTGGCAAGTAAGCAAGTAATCGGAAGAGATTTCATAGGTGAGGTGTGCAAGAAAAGAAACTATTAGAACAGAACAACAGTTGTATCTAGGTAGTTCAATTGTGAGACCTAGTTGCCAATTTAGTTGCATGCTTAAATTCCTACAGCTGAGGCACCAAGGAGGCAAGCTCATCAGAACAATTGACATGAAAATATTTCTAGAAAAGCAAAGGAAAGCCACATCATGTGGGTGAGAAAGTGAACTACATTATTTGCTTTATTTAGATGCTATATCTACTTGAATCAGCACTTTGGGCACTTAATAAATACAATATATTTCTTTGACAAATGTATTCAATAATGTGTATGTGAATAAATAAATTTTATTTCTTGCTGTTAGAATAAAAATTTGCTTAATTTTGTTTGAATTACAATTGGCAGTTATGTTCTTATGCATTTATCTTAATTCATTGTATTTGAAAAACATTTTAAAGTACATATTAAGCAGAATAAGTTTTATAATAATGATCCTGAAATTAAGGGATTATTTACTTACTTTATTCTAGATTGATTCATCCGATATACAGTATTTATTTTTTAGCTCTTAATACAACTTAACAATCTCAGTGTTATGGCATATTGCCTCACTTAAGCTTCTCTAATTTTATAATAATATTTTGATAAATAAAACTAAAGTAACTTCATTCAGTTCTGTAATCTTTACTAAATTACTTTAAATAGATTTTGGCATCCTTAATTTTTTTCTTGCTTTTAAAATAGTAATCAATCAAGTATATTATTGAAGAGGATGCTACCCATTAAAGTACATAAGGAGCTTTCAGATACATTTTCTGGTAATAATATAATCGGTTATAAAATTTGATAGTAAAGGTGTAATGATCAGTTTAAACAGATATCAGGTTTTAAAATATAACTTTTTTTATTCTATGTAATAGGGACTTGAAATCAAAATTTCTCTTTAAAAATGTGTTGTAATGATAAAGAAATCACTGAGTCCCATAATCCATTAGAGTTATAGGGGCACAACATGTACTGCAGCTGTAGCAGTAGTGGTGTGTCTTGGGCAAAATAGCCTGACAGAGCCCAACTCTCTCCAGGCTTGTTTGAATTTAGAATTTTCTGTTTGCCAATTAAGGCTACAGGGTCAAGTCTGTCCTGATTGATTGGCAATCCAGTCTAAGATAAAGAAATTTGAAAAAAATGAAAATTAGTGCTCTCAGATTCATTTAAATTTTGAACAGTTCATTAATATTGTCAGATCTGGGATATTCAAAGGAGTAGAAATATTAAAGAAATATGATAAATCTTGGAAGTTAAAAATAATTGTAAAATAGATTATTTGCCTAAATATTTGTAAATTAGATGATTTACAATTGGAATAAATGTTTTGTAATCAAATATTAAACAAATTTTTTGTGCATATAAACTATAAAATCAGTCAGTTAAGTGCCATACATGATACACACTGAGGTGATCATGTCTCTTTGAATTTATGACTGACTAGGCAGATTTTCCCGTGGTAGGTTGCCGTTTCTTTCTGTGGTAGACTGGTTCCCAACCAAGGCTATAGGATCAAATCTATCCTGCTATTCATCACATAGCTGGGGGAGAAAAGAGATAGATTCATACTATTCTCAAGGGTATTTGTGTATAAGTGAATGTAACAAACTCAACTGGAATTCAAACTCTGCTCTCCAATTTCTCATATTGAGCTGATACACATTACACCACAATGCACACCCAAACTATAAAATACCCAACTAATAAAAAAAAACTTGTTTTATTCTCTCTATTCCCATATCCAATATGATAGTCTTCTGCCAAAATCAAAAATGTCTGATGTCTTTATTAAAATTTGTTTGATTTATATTTGTTTAATCTTCATTACACTTAGCAGTTAATTCAACTCAGTGTGGAAAAACAGTAAACAAGAAAAAATGAGATTTATTTTTTTATTTTCCATTCATATTTTATCAATGATTGTTCAAGAAAAATGTGTTGCATTTGTTCCTTTTTATTTCAGTCAAAGAAATTTAAATTAATCTCAATATAGTTTAACTGAACAGCTTCTAATGATGGTTTCTAAACTTTTCAAATGTGCAATCAAAAAATGAAATATATTTATAAAGATAAGAATTATTCCTTAAGTTTCTGTATGGAACTTTGTGAAAAATGGTTTGATAAGTTATTATATTTTAATTTTATAAATGTGGATATGATAACAGACACCATTTTTTTTAAATTATCCAGATACAATTTTTTTATGTTACTTGCAATTATATGAAGAAACATTTCTTACTTACAAATAACTTATGATAATGAAAAGAAAATTGAACTTCAAGTTTTGAGCATTTTGGATTTAAAAATTCAGCAACCAGTTGCAAATAGCTTGTTATTTTCAAATTCTGATAAAATCATACTATATATTTCAATGCAAAGACTATTCTATGCAGTAGAAAGGTCTGTAATGTAATTGGGCAAAGTTTGACTAGACCATCTCCATTCATTTGCCAACAAAACCTTTCTTATAATTGATTTGAATTTTGATTCAGAATTGCTCAAATCAATTTTTATAAACATATTTTTAATATTTTCTATTTGATAAAATGAACCAGTTTGTATGCTTGAATTATATAAATATATAAATGTTGTAAAATACAAGAAAGGTGGGAATGCTTATGTTAAGGTTTTAATTTCAGTTTAAGAAAATTTTTAAAGTTCCTAGCATTTCTATTATGGTGAATTTATCTTTGTATTAATTTCATATTAATGCTTAATTATTTATTTGTTACTAACTCTAGCTATAGTTTAGTAACAGTCCACAAAGTGACATGAGAGGTTCTTATCATGTAGCAGTCTATTTTTATGATTGTTAAAATGTTTATAAAGAAAAGTAAAAGTCCAAAAGGAAAAATTATACTTGAAAGATTACTGATTTTTAATTATAAAACTATTGCAGATAATTTTATTTTAATTTTAGATTAGGCTTTGTAAAGATGTTCAGTTTGATTATAGTACTTTAAATCTATTATGCTTTAACAATGTCAGTGTCTTACAGATCATTATTTATATAAACAAATAATAATATTGTACTGTTAGAATGCCAGGTCATTCTACAAGTGCTACTGGTATCATATAACCCAGTTTTACCTGCTACATAATCGGGTCATCAGCCTTTTTTGATGAGGGGAGTGACTAGACACCCAGCAATATTAAAAACAATGCCAGTCAAAGGATGAATGAACCTTCTTGTAGTGTTAATGAATATTTAGCACAATCTGGCTCTCTAGCTAGCTATATATGAAGCCAGTGTGGTGATGACTTGGTATTGCTGGGTGGAGGGCTTTTTAGACTGAAGTCGACAGCCAGGACAGTGTTACCCCTGTGGAATCAATGGCCACATATTCCTGATCAAAAAAAATCTTCAAGTT
This sequence comes from Acanthosepion pharaonis, assembly GCA_903632075.3. NCBI lineage: Eukaryota > Metazoa > Mollusca > Cephalopoda > Sepiida > Sepiidae > Acanthosepion > Acanthosepion pharaonis. Next base: position 97,654 of record CAHIKZ030002121.1, on the reverse strand, counting down.
GGAGGACATTGGTTATGGTTTGACCTGGAGAGGGATGGGCTCTGCCAGGTTTGTTTGCCCAAGACATGCTCTGCTTAAATGTATGCCTCTTCAGCTTTGAACAAAGTTATACAGAGGTAAATGATTAGGTGCTCAGTTACAGAGTGACCCTACAACACTGAGGTTAAAATTTCTATTCACTTAATTTCAAAAACTAAACATAAAAATGACTACATTATTTAGGTGTCAAGGTCATAGTCACAGTTTTATAATGTTGCAATTGTTCCAAATATAAGCCAAATAATTATTTTATGGTTTAGGTTTGCAACAATTACACTATGTTATGATTTTTATATAGCAATTAGTGCTTAAGAGTTTGCAATTTTAGCTTATTTAAAATGGAGTGACATATTTTTCATTAAATTTTAAATCTGCCAAGCTTTGCAGAGTATATATTGGTTTCATTGAAATCTATACAAATAAGTTAACATTATGCCTTAATAAAAATGATTTAATTATTTGAACTAGAAAGAACTATTTATTTGTTATCTTCAAAGATTTTAAGTTTTTATTATATAATGACTTGGCTAAGATCAAAAGATAATATTGGTTTTATTCAATTCTAATGTTATGTTACTAACATCTGATAAGAATAAGAAACTAAAATAAAATAATTGTTTATCACTTTTGGATTCTGTCGAATTAACATTGACCATATTGTTGGTATGTGGTTTCTTTCTTCAAATGTTTGATCTTTTTGTGAGGATGTGATGGATTCTGTACTCCTTGTATGTTAGGTATTTATATAACTTCTCATTATCTGATTGTGTATGTGTAGATGCTAAGTTCAGCTGGGTTCACTTCTTTGTTTACAGTAGTGCATATACTAACATACTTTGAAGTCTGATTCTGTATTTTGTATCTTTGAGGCCTTCTTGTTTAACCCTCAGGGATTCTAGTTCTTTTGATGTTCTGAGGTAACCAAGTACAAAGCTTACTTCAGGTGAATTTATTGTTGAACATATTGGGGTCACCACAGATCAGCTCCTTTTAGATCAAAGGTTCCTGATAGACATTAAATCCAATTCAAACCTCTATTTCCTGGAGTGAATCTCATGCTATACAATCATAAATTTCAATAATTTTAAGATTTTAAAATAAACAGTTTAAAACAGATTGTTCAAAATATGTTAAATCATTGTTTTCTCCTAAAATCCACTAAAAAGTATCAAATGATTTTAATAATGAAATATTTAAATACACATAGTGAGAAAGAGTGAACTTATTTTATTAATTTTTTCCAATTATGATCCCTTTTTTTACATCTTTTCATTTAGTAGGCCTTTATTTTGCACTCTGGGACCCTAAAAACTTTTTCTTGGTATCTTATGTTATGCCTGCTTAGTGGGCCACAACAGCTTTTATGTCAGGATTTCTTCCTTAGGAAAGTGATAGAATTTTTGTAGGATATTTATTTTTATTATATTTACTATAATTTGTGTTTTTCTGGTACTTGGAGACAAAGCAAACATTATCACTTGTTTTTGTAGAAAGGAGTTCAAAAATTTTGCCATGTCATTTCAAAGTGCAAAGTGTTATTCATTATACCATTCACAAAATAATATGCTTCCAATGATAACACTAATTCAGATAGGAATTCCTATTTCTCTTACAGCAATACATAGTTTAACACCTTGCTTCATAAATTTTGCATGTTTGCCATATCCTGAAGGGAACTGTACCATTGTATGTCAGCTGTCATTTGATTATTGTATATATCGTGTCCATGTTGACAAGGATGAGTCACTTCTTTTGCAAAACAATTTTGTGAAACCGCTTTTTAAAATGCAACTTAATGCTTTGCAATTTAATAAATTGTGAACAACTTTAATAAATCATAATCACCTGTACTATATAATCTGATAATAGTTGGAGAATACTTTTCTAACTGTTTAAAGAAGAAAAAAGATCATAATGATATTCTCTTTATCTGATTTATTTATTTTATCATAATTGATATCATCAGAAAATGTTTCAAGTGTTTTGGTTTAGCTTATCTTCACAGGTGGTGGAATTTTATTATATTTGTTATCAGTACTCTGTGATTTCAACATCAATGATTTTCTTTTTATACTGAGTAATTGGCAAAGAGCTGGCTTTAGCAACTGATACAACAGACTAGATTATCTACAGTACATCTTTAACATTTAAGCCATTATTTAAAATAAATATAGCATATTTTAAAATAATTACAAAAAATATTCTTTACAAAATCAGCAACATTTTTTCATATGGCAATACTTATATGAATACTTTTCCAGTATCATTGTAGCTGAGAATATAACATTAATTACAAATATCAGTGAAAAAATATTTTTCTGTTTCATTTAAATGTCCTATACATATTTTTTCTATCCAAATGTAACTGGTCAGTCAGTTATAACTTTGTCTGTCCTAAATACAAATATTGAAATCTTGCTGAATATACTTTTGAGAAAATAAAGTACTGGATATACATATTGATGTGGGAAAACAATATATAATTTTTATATATCAAAATCAATTTTAGGGAAATCTGTGACAGTGGAAAAAGTTTTTGTGTGATATGTTTTATCCTATAGGACATAATTGGACTAAAGTGATGTTTACATTGATCTGAGTACATGTGCACATGAAGGAGAGGGGACACTGAAATTTTTTTTTTTTTTTTTTAAATGTGTTTTTGATATATAGTCTAGTCAGTGTCATTTAGTTTCTTTTTTCTTTGTTTTTATCATTTTTGTTATTAAATATCCTACACCATGATAACAGAACATCTGCCAAGAAAGGTGGAATGTTGTAAGAACCTGGACATAAATTTACTGCTGATGATCTATATATAGTCTTAGTAAATTGATCTCTCTTTTTATTAAAGTAACATTTTTTTTTTAAATCAAAATTATGGTCACTCCTGATAATGCATATCATATAGATGTATTTGTTCACTTTTAGCTATTTCAGTAAAATTTCATTTTAGTTCAAGCTTTAAGCTAAAATAAAATTTATTTTTCATTCATTTATTTTTTTATTTTTCATTCATTGTTTTATGCTCTTTATTACTATATCCAATATAATAGTCTTTCCTGCTGCCAGACTCGAAGTAATTTTTGATATCATTATTAAAATTTGTTTGATTTAGATTTGTTTAATCTTTATCACACTTAGCAGTTAATTCAACTTAGCATGTAAACAAGAAAAAAATGAGATTTGTTTATCTTCAAGTCAGAAGAAATCTTTTTTATTCACATTTTATCAATGATTGTCAAGAAAAGTGTTACATTTTTATTTCAGTCAAAGAGATAAGTTAAATTAATCTCAATATAGTTTAACTGAGCAGCTTCTAATGATTTCAAGACTTTTCAAATGTGCAATCTAAAATTTAATGATATATTTATAAAATAAGAATTATTCCTTAAGTTTCCATATAAAACTTTGTGAAAAATGGTTTGATAATTTATTATGTTTGAAATGGATTGACAGTTTATTATGTCCTTTGTAAATTATGCAAATACGATTTTGTTTGTTATTTGCAAATGTATGAAGAATCATTTTCTTTCTTATAACTTATGATAATAAAAAGAAAATTGAACTTTAAGTTTTGAGCATTTTGGATTTAAAAATTCAGCAACCAGCTGCAAATAGCTTGTTATTTTCAAATTCTGATACAATGATATATATTTCAATGCAAAGACTTTTCTATGCATTAGAAAGGTCTGAAATGTAATTGGTCCTGACCTGGAATCTGGACTTCAATCACTTTCTCATCACCATGATATGGCTTCCCTCTGTCTTTTCTCTAAATATTTTCATGACAAGTTTTCTAATGAGTTTTCCCTTTTGGTACCCCAAACACATTAATTTAAGCATAGTACTATCTTGGCAACTAGGGCTCAGCATTTTAGTATTGAGATAGCTAGATGTAACTGTAAGTTCTATTCTAACAGTTTCTTTTCTTGCACATCTCTCTTGTGGAACTCTCTTCTGGCATCTTGCTTTCCTATCACCAAGGTCTTCGAAAGTTTAAATGTAACATCAAATCACCATCTTCTGTCTTTCTGGAACCTGTTCTTATATTTGTATTATTAATAATATATATATACACACACACACAAAGGGTAAATCAAAAAGTAAAGGCAATTTCTATAAAATGCCTTTATTCCCACTAATGAAGAACAAATACATATGTCAATTTTTGACATGGTAAACTGCAGAGTGATGTACTTCTGGTATTGTTCAATGATCTTCATCATCTCTTCTGAAAAGAAGCTTTTCAGTTGCTCACGAAGCCACTTTTGTACTGCATATTTGTTTGGGCACCCAGCACACAAAATGATGCCTATGCTTACTGCCATTTGTGCTAATGCAATTTGATGATCTTCCCTGATCAAGGCATCCATGCTCTAGATGTATCTGACCCAATCATACACTTTTTGTTGATTCATGGAGTGTGCTCCATATTGTGCCAACATCTGGCAATGGATTTCCACATGTTTAATTCCCTCTTCTGATAGGGCACTATGGTGTGTTGTCCTTCAATGGTGCAATCACTGAGTGGAGCAACCATATGCCTGACCTCATTACTCTCTGCTCCTCCACTGAATGGTGGAATGCTGCACACAGCTAGTTACCCATCATCCCATACACACACATGATGTTGTTCATCAGTGCCTCCTGTTATTTTTACCAAATAATTTCTAAATTGCATTTACATTCTGATTTATACCTGCACGCACACACATTTCTCCCTCTATATATCCCTCTCTCATATACATTATATATATATATATATATATATAAATAAAATGTGTGTGTGTGTAACATTTTTTGTAACACCAGTATTCACTACACAGAGATGAGTGTATCACTATGCAATTTACTTTCTTAGTTATATATTAGAAATGCCATATGTTTATATTAAAAGATATTCTGTTAAAGGAAAATTTACATTATAAGGGTCTTTGCTGATAAATACATTTTATATTATGTTTAAATATATGTTTATATTAAAGTTTTTTATGCTATATAATAAATATATATATTTGATGGTATGGATAAACTAGTGATAAAGGGCTACTAATTCTAAATTCATTTGAATTTTTCTGTTTATCATTAAAAGTTGGTGTTTATTCAGAAATAAGTCTTATTGAAAGGTCATGAGCTTTGTAATATAAATATGAGTTTAGGCTTTTTTTGTTAATTTTTGGTTAAGATCTTTTTATTTGGGTATTTTTCAAAATTTTTATACTTTTTTTCTTTTATTTCTTTTTAGATATTTTTCTTTGAATATTTTTTCTGTTACAATAATAGTAATTTATTTGTGTTATAATTGCATTTCCAGTTATAAAAATAAAGCTACACTATTGATATTTCATATAATTAAAAAATACCTTTTTGTTATTCATGAATTGAGAAATGTTTAAACTTTGAAAATGTTTCTAAAAATGGAACTTGGCTCACTTTTTATATATCTTATAAGATGCAAAAGCTATCATTATTTATGGGACATTGCAGTGAATTTGTGCATATTAAAATTCCAAAGAATATAACAGTTATATAAATTCATGGCTATACTTTGTACAACTTTTAAAGCAAATCAAAGCAATTTTTGAGCATTTAAGATAACCTCTGCAAAAGTAGTACCTTTATTCATTGAACATTGCCAGGGCATTAACATTTACCTCTCTTCACTGTTCCCTTGCTGGTAGTCTTCTGTGTTGTTTCATTCTTAGTATTTGTACTACATTTCTCTTGAACTTTCTCTCTCAGTTGCAGGAAACAGCCTCAAGAAGCAGACCATAGGCATTGCATCAACCTTAACCTTTTGTACTTTCTATCATCTCACCTCTAACATTGTACATTATATGAATGAACAAGTTTTTGTAGTCTTTACTCTGATCTTTGGTAAACAGCCATCAGCAAAATATAATGTTCTATCTTTGTGAAATTGAAAATATCTGTATCCTGGTGATCTAAGACTGTTGTATCATGATAACTGACAGAATCTATTTTGCTTTCTGATTGAATCAATTGCTAGGTCTGCTACTAGGAAAATTGGTTCATTGTGACATACTAGACAATTTTTCTTGCCAGACTCCATCTTACTCATTTATAAAACTACCATTTGTCTCTGCTTTGAATATTGCTGCCATATCTATTTTTATGCTCCTATCTTGGAATTCTTGATAAAATTCAGCAAAGGAACTACAATGTTATCAGCCCTGATCTAGCATCTTGACTTCAGTAACCTTCCCTATCACTGTGATATGGTTTACCTGTATGTTTTCTATAAATATTTTCCTGGCAATTGTTCTAATGAGTTTTCTTCCTTGGTAGCTTGACTACATAGAAATTTTACCTCTTTTTCTTGCTTACAATATTAAAGATAAATTAAAAAAGATTATATTTATTTTGATTGTTTTGTAGTGTAATATATTGAACAACCTGATGGAAAAACCAGCAATTGTTTTGTTTTTATGGTTAAGGCTTTAAAAATACAAGTTGGATTTCTGGCATCATAGTCTAGTTTCACTTTATTCAAGTCAAACCAAATTAAACTAAAAATTAAATTTTCTTATTCCTGACCATATAGAAAATTAAGGTAGCAAAACCATAGCAATTATTTTTTCTTTTCATACTTGCTGGCCACTTTATATACATTTTCATGATCAAAGCCACATAATATTTGTGTACTAAAGTCACACAACTAGATTATTTTTTACTATGTGTAAAACAAATGTATCTTTTGAAGGCATGCTATGACCTACTGTGGTCAAGCTATATTGATTATACTACAGGAGATTAGCATTAATCTGTTAATGAACATAAGCTTGCATAGTTCAGTTTCTGTTGTATTTTTTTGAGATGTTTGTTTTCTATTACATAAATTGTTTGTTTCATAAAGCTATCATCACTTTTTCATGTTTATTTCTTTATTTTCATATTTAATTATTTGACTAGTATGTTTTCCCAGAGGCTATGTTCCATGTCTATTCTCCAAATTGATCCATTAATAAAGCAAGATAGTTACCATTGTGGTGTGTTCAGTGAGATTCACAAGTCATTTAGTATGTCTCCTAACATGACACTGATTACTGTAGTTGCTACTTCATGTAGACCATGTTTTTTTTGTTTGTTTTTTTTTTGTTTTTTCTTTTGTTTTTTTTTTTTTTTTTTTCAATCATTTCACCTTAAGCAAAGCAAAGCAATAATGCCACTAAGACACAAAGGATTACTGGGTGTGAGAGAATGAGAAAAAAAACGTTATGAAGGAGAGAAAACTCTAAAAGAACAGGAATTAATAAGACAGGAGATAACTATTATATCCTCCTCTGTAAATCAGTGAATCTCTCACACAACACTATATTTCCCAGAAATATAGGGGTTTTATACCCGTTGTAGATCTTGTGATTATTCTATATATTGTTTTGTTTTGAGGATTTTTTTTTTTTTTTGCTTTCCTTCTCTCCTCATCTTCTGAAATATTGAGGTGTTTCTTTCTGTTGGAGATCTTGATCTTGCAATGTTGTACTCAGTGTATTGTTCTTCCATTGAAAAAATTTTCATCAGATATTTCTGAATCCTTTTGACCCTGTTGAGCATCTACAGCCATGTCTTCATTTATCTTATTCTGTAGAGATATTTCATTGTTGGTCTGCAAGATCATAATTGGGAGTACCTATGGAAAGCTCTTTGTGCTGTTTCTCCTATGTTCTTGGTGTCATATTCTATATTGTTTCCATATTTTGCATTATAAATTTAGCCCTTTTGCAGATCTTTTTTTTTCTTTATATACCATAGGCTCTCATTTGTAGAATAAAGATATAGTTAAGACAAATTTGCATTCCCATTATGGCTAACAAGTACTCTAGTTTATCAGCATATGGTATAGTACAATAGCTTAAAAGCAGTCTTGGTAGAAATACTTCTGTTCCTTCTGAGCTTAGATTTTAAGCCCATCTTTATCATTTGAACCAATCTTTCTTTCTATGATACCATTTGATTGAGGTTGTTCAATGGTGGTGATGTTTTTTATTTTTTTTTTGTTTGTTTTTTTTCTCCAAGTGTATATCCTTTTTTTCATAGGCATGAGCAAGTTTCTCATAAAATTCTGGAGCATTGTTAGATGACAGGGATTTCAGTATCCTCATTACCAGAGAATGATTCTTAAAATTTGTTTTACAGAACTCCTCTTGTCAGGCACACACATTAATTCAGGCCACTCTAAAAAGAGTTTACTAATATTAATAAGAGTCCTATACTACTTATGTATGCATTATCAATATGAACACAAATTTAATTCAATTTACCTTATTTTGTAGAAAGTTTCATATTTCTGTACATCATAGAAATATTTTAGTTACTATTGAACCAATCGTTAAAAAAATGTTCTCTTATATTTAATGATAATTTTATACTTTTATTCTTTTCTTATTTATTCATTGATTTCTATTATTGTTATTAAAATAATAAGTTAAAGTGGTACATTTGATAACAAACGGTTCACTGACACATCCAGTGTAAAATATATATACAGTTCTTGTCATGTTAGAGGGCTTGCATGTCCCAGTGATCCCAGGAGCAAAGCTGTCTGGAGTTCCAATTGTGTAGGGACACCAGTGGTGGTAAGGTTGAGGAGTAGAGACCAGACTGAATGTGACCAAACCCTGAAGCCCCACTGAATTTGCAAAGATCTATATGATCTCAAAGGCCAAACCAGCAGAGGAAAGGTAGCACCAGTCAAGCTGGTGTAACCAAGTAAACCTTGACAGACCAATCATCCAACAGCCTGAAGCAACCAGGTTTGCCAGGTCTCACCTGTCTCAATCCCCTTTTATGCTGCAAGGGAGGTGCTTCTGGCCAAGTGTGTAGGATTCTCCATCATGCAGAGTTGTCCACCAAAATCAAATCCATGCAAATGACCTCATCAAACTCTCTTTGACTTTGCTTTCTTTCACCCTTCACAGCCATCTCTACCACCACCACCACCACCATCAGAGGGAGAAAGAGAATAGGGAGAGAAGATGATGATGTCAATGCTTGGTGGGTGCTGATGATGGGAAATATTTTAAAATATTCTCCATATTGCATTAATAACCCATCCACTAGGCTTCTAATAATCTTTTTTGTGTAACTGCTATTCCATCTTGTAGGTTATGTACACTTTTTATCATGGGTTTTGTCTGTGTTTCTGGAGACACCACTAAATCACTATTGCAAATTACTCTTCTCTATTGTTAGTTTGTCTGATTTCCTTGTATGATCTTTCAGTTCTCGAATGATTACCCTATATGATCTTTCTTATTTTTGATGTTACCATACTTAGTAATGTGTCCTCTGTAGTTTCTGCAATCAGTCTATTCAAACACAAGACATCAGTATTGGTCCTGTGTAAAAAAAAAAAAAAAAAAAAAAAAAAGTTTTTCAGTTTTGCTCTATATTCTATTTTGATTCTTTGACAGTGCATCCACATGTGGAATTGAATTTCTTTTGATATATTTTATATCAAAGTCAAAAACCATCAATCTTATTGCCTACCTCAGTAGACTTTGTGTTTTGACTAGCAATTCTTTTCTTTGATTGAATATAAACTAATAGTCTGTAGTCATATTTCAATAAAAAAATTTTTACAGCTAAAAACTGATATGGTTTGGTGGTCATCTACACAATAGTCAGAGCCTACTTAATATTTGAGTAGTGGCTGTCAAGCTCTCAATAGATACATTATTGGATGTCCTTTTTGTGATAATATACCAGATATGGAATGCTCACTTGCATCCAAAGTTAAGGTGATCTCCATTTTAGAGTAAAAAAAAAAATCTTCATTACTGGTTTCTTTGGAAGAAATAAATTTAACTTTTCAATGTTTTAACTGTTCTTTTTTTCCATGTGAATTCCATATTCTTTTTTGCAGGTTAGCAAAAGGTTCAGTTAACTCCTTATATTGTCTGTAAAAAAAATTATTAATTCCCCAAAAGACTCAAGTCCTTTATTATTTGTGGGTGTCAATACTCTTAGTATTTTTTTCTATCAATACTTGGTCTGGTAAAACTCTTTTTGAATTTTACTACAGTTGTGTATGCTATTTTTTTTTAATTTATTGTCATTTCTGCATTTCTTTATCTACTTATAAGACAGTTTCTTTCTGGTTTTTTTAAATATCTTTTTTATCAAGAGCAGCTATACACATCATCTTGATATATGACTGTTTTTATTAGCATTTCCCAAGTCTTGTTCAATGGCTCTGTAAAATATGGTACTTGCCATTTTTATTTCTTATGGCAATTTGGTTAATCTTTGTAGTCCTATTAGCATATTTATCATTGTCACTTCTTTGAATTTATCGTCTCTCAGTATTTAATGATATCCTGTCTTAAAATTTGTTTTTAGTAAAATCTTTCATTTCTGCTAAGCAGTGTCATTCCACAACTGGTATTGAGTATGAAATTAAGGAAAACCTTATGAATTACCCCAATTTTATAATCACCTATATATATATATATATATATATATATATATATATATATATATATATATATATATATATATGTAGGTCTTCATCTGACATTCTCGAAATGATCACACATGCTACCCATTTAATACCACCAGGTAAAAAGGTCTTGTTCTACTAATTTTCATAGTTTTGCAACTACTAATGGAAATAAAAGTATTGATAATTTACATAGTTCATGGTATGAGCTGTTCATATTTTCTTTCATCTTGTTTTTAGCATGTCTATTTCTTCCACTTTTACAGCATTAATTTGCAAAATAGATGTTAATGGCATTATTCCTGACAAACCCATGTTCCTTTTTCCAATCTGTGACAGTAATAAGTATTACTTACTTGGGGTGGTAGTACCTATTAGGGTCCCAACTATATGCAAATAGTTAACATCCTAACTGGAATTAAAACACTAACAAATAGGTCTTAATACCAGCAATACATTTTTGGAAAAAATTATTACCAGCAATACATTATTACCACCAGTAGATTTGTTGAAAAAGAAAAAACTGTTACCAGCAGTAGATTTGTTGAAAAAAATATTACCATCAATAAAAATCTTGTCAGCATTGAATAACCCATTGAGGTTGATATGTCATAAAACAAACCAAACCAATAAAAAAAAATTCAAGTTTTTTTTAAATAACTGATCCCTTGAATTGGTATAGCTACAAATGGTTCTTATGTAGTTTTGATCTGCCTATACATTCCCCCAAATTTTGAGAAATCAATGGTTATCAGTGTCCATATGCATGTCCAACTTTGTTGTTGATTTTAACTTACTGAAATATTTCTTTCTTTGTCTTTCAAAGAAAAAGATTACTTCTGTCACATCACTTTAGGACATAGGTGATCATGGCTCTCCACAACTTCCTATCCCTTGTGTTCCTTAGTAGTTTTTCTTCCTTTGGTAAGGCTTCTCCACTGTTCTACCATCCATTCACTCAAGCTTGTTAGGTAAGTGGCTTGTTGCCTTCTCCTACCTCTCTGCCCTCAATATGTCCAGTGAGGGTTAAGCTTTCCAAGCCATCTTTCCTCATTATGTGTTCAAGGAATTTCAACTGTCTTTTCTTGATTTTGAATATAAGTATTCTTTGATATTAGTTGTTTCATATTCTTGTTGCTTTTGTTCCATATTTTCATTGCTTTTTTTTTATCTTCACATACTGCTTGGAAATTATTCTTTTTTGAACAACTTTTCACAAATCATTCTAAATTGTGAGCATTTCTCTTTGTTTCCCATTCATATGTGCAGAAATAGCATGTTTTCTTTATTGTGTACATGTTGGCATGCTCTAAGTTCTCCAGTTGAATCTTAGACTAGTTAAAATTCAAAATCAGTTCCTACTGTTTCATGATGCCTATGTAGGTATGTAAAACAAGATATTGCCTAATTGTAGTTGCTCCAACATTTTGTAGCAGTATGGTACCTTGTACATTCTTTCACTCAATCTCAGTCTTTAATAGATTGTTGTTCTTGCCTGAGTTTTTCAAACTTGCAATGTCAGCTTGAGTTTTTTAAATGATGTAGAAACTTTGATAGGTTCATTAGCTTGTTTCATGCACATTAATTTCAGTAATGGTCAATATCTTTTTGGGGTACATATTACTTTATATTTAACTTATTTCCTTGAAAGTCAAATCTTCAAACTTCATTGAATAAACCATTTGTGAAACTTGCATTATTCAAAACAAAAACATTATTTCATTATCTTTTGTTTGTTGTCTCTTGTTCTTGCACTAGTTACAAAGCATTTTAATCACACTGCAACAAAGTTGAGATTCTCTAGAGATAAAAATGATCCCATCAGTGGTGCCAGTGTTAAGATGTGTTAGTGTATTTAATGGTATTCACAAGTTGCTAATGTAATATTGAATACTACTGTTGTTGCTATTTCATGTAGACCTTTTATATTCTCCTTTCTGATATGCAAATAAGGCAAGCTCTCACCTGTATATATCACTACAGTTACTGTTTTATTATTTTAATAATATAAGAAACCTTAATGATTGGTTTATTAAATTAAAAAAAAATATTTATATAATCACTAAAGTTAAATCCATTAAGGCCAATTTCTTGATTATTCCTTTTTTTTATCATTTCACTCCAAGCAAGCTAATACAGCCACTAAGAGACAAGGGCTTACCAAGAGTGAAAGAGGCTTATGGCTACATCATGTTGAAACACCAGTTTCCATACAATCACCGAAGTTAAGCCTGGTCAGTACCTTAATGGGTGACCATTTGGGAATACCAGTAAGATTGGATGTATGATTGGTGTAATGAATAATGGCTCAGCATTGTTAATTGGAGAGATGAGTTCCAATTCCCATTGGCTTCATTATATTCATTTATGTACACATATCCTTGAAAAAGATAGGCAAAGGGTTGATAAGCCATAGAAAATAAATCAACCTAGAGTGAAAGAAACTGAAAATGTTATTGAGGAGAAAGGGCAATAAAAGAACAGGATTTCAGGAGACAGAAAATGGTGATTGATGTTGCATTTAAATTTTTGAAGTTGTAGTTGACAGGAAAGCAAGAAGCCAGAAGATAGTTCTATAAGCTAGAAGTGAGAAAGTAGAAACTATTAGCATAGAACTTAGGGTTACATGTAGCAATTTCAACAATGAAGAGTACTATCTGCCAAACCAATACTACATTTAAATTCATGAAAATAAGGTATCAAAGAGGGAAGCTCATTAGCACAATTGCCATGAAAATATTTATAGAAAAGGCACAGGGAGAAAAAAGTTTTTTAAGAAGTATGTTTGTGTTGAATAGGATCTTTTATATTTTGGAGACACAATTCATGACAGCTAGATTTTTTTTCAAATTTATATTTTTATTATCATGATTAATTTATCTTCATGTAGAGGTAAGTAGTTGCTTAAAACCTACTATTAAACCCCAATAATATAATTTTCTTTACAGTGCATTAGTCACAAGGGGTGTTTTGTTGCCCCAAAATTTTTAAGTACTTTAATTCCTGGTTGGCAACTTGTTTCTTTTGCTCCCTCACATTACTCTCCTGACTCAGTGAGAGTGTGTAGCACATGGTATGACAGACTTGTAGCCTCAGTTGTCATGGGAGGCAGACACCATCAACTATCCATTTTTGGAAATCAAAGGTGACTAATGCAGGGTTAAAAATGTTTGAAAAAAGATACTTATTGCCAGTTGTAAAATATCTTTATCATATGTCTAAATTCATTATTTATTAAAAAAAAAACTTTTAGTAAGTCATTATCTTTAGGAAAGATTTCTCTAAAGAAAAACTAATTGTAGAATTGTACTTATTAAAAATTTAAGAGAAAATGAATATTAAATGACCTTGAAATGCCTTGAACAGTTAACATTTGCTAATTCACTATGGATGTCTGAAAAAAATATTTTGTTTCAAGAAATAGCACTTATCTCTAAGGATGGTGCCATAATAGAAATGCTTATTTTAGAATCACTTGAATCAATAATTTTGTTCCAGAAAACAGCCAAATAATTTGAGGTTCTTTGCTATCTTGGGATTGTTTGTCCATTTTAAATTTGCAATTCTTTTCTTTTCTAATTTTTTTTTTTTTTTTTTTTTTTTGTAGGATGTTTCAAGTTTTAATATTTCTTCAGCAATTACACAGTCATTTTCAATATGAAAGGCTTTAATTCTTTTTTTCTTCAAATTCCTTTGTCTTTTATGAATGGTGTTGGCTTTAAAAAGAAAACATATCTGTTAGTTAATTAATTCAATTTAATAACTTAGGCATATTGTTTCTTTTCGTTTCATTCTTCAATTTGAATTTAATGAGATGATCATAAATTGAGCATTGCTTCAATTAACAACAATGTACCTTATTGGATTCCCAGTTACAGTATGTTGAATATTATCCAAAAATAAAAAATTGTCTGTTTGTCAACATGATAGCATTAGAATGATAATGCTGAAAACCTGGAACATTTAAGTCTCTTTTTCAAAATTATTATTATCAAAAGATACATTGTTGGTATGAGTCATAGTTTGAAATTACATAAAAATTTGAAATATCTAAATTTTGTTATGGATATTTGATAATCAAACATGATCTATAAACTCAATATATAAGCAAGTGATGGGTAATTTTTCCATATTTTTCTCTATATTTGATATTGTATAATGACAATTTTTTTTATCAACTATTTGTGTTATTTAAAGTGGTAACATTTTGACTAAGTTTTTTGAGAATAACTATGGTTTTTTCAGGTATGAGGTCTACTATTTAATCTATAGCTGGTGGGAGGAGATGGATTCATACCTTTCCTAATGGTATTTGCATGTAAGTGAATGTAATGAACCTGACTGAAATTTGAACTCTGCTCCTCAATTTCTTGTTCCCAGCCACTATCCATTATACCACCCACATATCCACTGAAGTTATTAACAGGACAAAATGGAAATTGTGTAATATCAAACGATTAAGAGACAGATGATAGATATTACCTATTGAAATTATATGTCCTTGTCTATTTCCTAGTTTCATCTTAGGATATGATTATTTATATGACTTATATTTTGTTATGATACAAGTCTTTCTATTTGGATTTTGGACTTATTGCATTTATTTTTAAATTACTTTTTCTCAATCTTAGCTTGCCATGTTGCAACTTGTATGCAAAATATTCATTATGCTTTACTATTTTAAATTTGAAATATTCATAGTTATTTTGTACATCAATATTTAGAACAGAGCAGTGTTTTATAACTAAAATACATTGATCTCTGATCTTGTTACAAGCAATAAAAGGTCCTATTGATCTCAGTTTTGAGTTAGGAAGTCTCACTAATCATTTAGCCATAATACTGCACTCATTCAAGAAAACTTTTTTCTTTATTTTTCTCTTGTTTGTCTTTCTTTTTATTCCTTTTTTCTTTTTCCATTTTTCTTTTTTTTTTCTTTTTCTTTTTTAACTTATGAGTAATATGACCTGGTGTTGATTCAGACCAAATAGCTTTACTTTTTTTGTCTTATGACTGATTTGTATTAAAGTGTAGTATCTGTCCTGTTTTTTCTATTTTTATAAAATGGTGAGGTGTATTCATTGCTTAATTATACAAAAAATTCTTAAGATTATGGCTTCAAAAAGATAAAAAATATTCCCAATATTATTCATACCAAAAAGCTATACCATATACTTTTGGCAAAAAAGAATTGCAATTAAATATCCCATGATTCACCCACTACTGATTGTTAATCCTAATTTTGTTCCTTCAGTGTAAAACCTTTTTCAGTTCAGATTTAAAAATTTTGAAATAAATTAGCTTGTTCTTAATAAAATATCTTAGTAAGAATATATGTTAAAATTTAAGAAAATTGGTTTGCAGGAAATTATCAGATGGCAAAAATCACATATTAGCATTTTTATTATATTTAAAAAAATTTTTTTTTTTTTTTTTTTTTGCATTTAGTATTTGTATCATTTGAGTTATGCAGATCCTAATAATTGTTGAAATAATAAACATGGGGCATCCTATTTTAAAGTCAGTTTATCTTATTCAAGACCAGTGTTTTCTTAATACTTGTCATATAGACTTTATTTTAGTTTAAATATCTTGGCATTATCTCATTATTTATTCTTCATTTTAAATATTAAAAAATAATTTTAACTGCAGTTATATTTTATTTACATATTTAAAAAAGATGTTTTTATCTGAATATTAAATACATGTATAAATCCAGTATAAGCTGCTTTTAAAAACCTGCCAGCTGTTTCTTTAAAAGGGAGTAAAACATCACTTAGAATTTATAATGTTCAGTGCCAGTAAATATTTAGATTTTACAAGTACTACATTTAACAAAAAGTTTTCATTTTGGTTTGGAAACTGTATCCTATGTGAATTTATAGGATTGAATTTAAAGAGCTTTTAGCCATATTGTTTTAACATAGATCTTCACCTTTTAGCACATCTAATCATATGATGTGCGACCAGTTCATTCAAATAGAGTATCTTTTGCTTCTCATTTCTAAGATTTTATTTGCATGTGGATGTTTGGGATTAACAATTACCAATGTTTTTCTTTAATTTCACTACTAAGAATATTTTGTTTCTTTCTTTATAAATTGTCCTCAGTGAACAAGAAAAAAAAAAAACAACAAATGACGCCTTATAACTAGTAATTGATAATTCTTTTTCTCTTCTCGCTCAAAATTGGTGGATAATGATGATAATTTGAACTTCAACAAAACTTTGTTGAATCTTTAGAATAAATGTTCATTTTCTTTTTTTTTATAGTTTTCATGATTTTCTTTTTATCAGACTGTAATCTTTATCAAGGAAATCTAAAGAATGTTGCCTACCCTACCTAAATTTGGGAAGAGGTGCAGTATTGTTTTTTTTTTTTTTTTTTTTAGCTTTAAAAAAAATTATTGCTGATAACCTTGTGATACAGTTCTGTATTAGGAAATTAGTCTTAATTTAATTTGACCACTGGTGTGTTATAGATCTTACAAGAAAGATGATGTTAGAGTTCTCTGATTGCGAAATGTTTTTCATTTATTCTATTTGAATTGGTGACCCCTTACCAGCCCTTTAAGGTATTTCAGAACTAATATTCTGCTTTCCTATACTACTTCAATAAAAGCATTAATTTTATTGGGATGTAGCAAAAGTATTTTCGTTTTTATAGACCTTTACTCCAAAGCTTATTCCATATACTCATTAAATACTAGAACTCCATTATATTATTAATAATTTCATTATTATTACTATTTTACTGTACCTTTAATTTCAGATGCTTAATGTTAGATACAAGTATTAAGAATTTGAAGCATTATTTTAAACTTAGCTTCAAGCCACTAAAACTGCCCACAAAATTCAGGAAGGGGAAACAAATGAAACTGTACTTTATCATACTGCTCAAAACTGATTTAAGAATTTTAAGGATGGTGACTTGTTCCTTGAAATAAATCCTGCAATTGGATGACCATCACTTTTCAGTTATGATTCTTTAAAATACAAGGTAGAGAAAAAAAACAAAAAAAACAAGAGAAAAGCTTTTTGATAGGTTCCCAATGATAAAAAATGAAAATGCTTTTGATATACCACAATATTATGGTTTTAAAAATGGAATCATCATATTATAAGATTAATTAACATATTACTAAATAGAGAACATGATCAAAGAAGACAAAAATTGAATTATATCTATCAATAGAAAATAAAATTGTGACAACCTGAAGGATAATGTTGATCTTAATCTCGGTTCAGTATGTACATAGAAAGTAGTAGTCAGTTAGTTATGTGCCATGCGTGACACAAGCTTAGGCGATTATGTATCTTTTGATACATGACTGATGAGGCAGATTTTCTCTTGTGGTAGACCAGTTGCCATCCAAGACTATAGAACTGGGTCTGTCCTTATTATTATGTTATAATTCTCACTAACCTTTGTTTGTGGAGCAAATATTGAATTGCATAAGGTACATCTAGAACATTATTCAACCAGTTTTGCTGTCATTCCTGCAACAGAAAAATGTACTGTTCCAACAGATGCCTTTTGATAACAAAATACATTTTAATTTTTTAGAATGCTTTGTCTCTTCAGGAGATGGGCAATTATGCCTTTCCACAGATTTTTCTTTATCATCTATGAATTGTCATGACTCTCTTAGACTGATGGCGATTTCCCATTGATTTCTCCATAGTTTTGAATTCAGAGTAGTGCTTCTCTTAGATTGGCTGCTTCTCAAGGCTAAAAAGCCCTGTTTACACTGCTATTTAACCCTTATCTGATGAGAGAAGAGATTGATCCATACCATTCCCAAGGGCATTTATGTGAAAATGAACACAGTAGACTAATGGGAATTTGAAACCTGCTAGCAGATTCCACTTTTTTTATTGCTGTTACTCTACCTGCAAATCCAATAAATGTTTGACGGATTTGTTAACAAAAAATACAGTAGTGTTTTTAAGATATAAACTTTATCTTTCATTTTTATTTATTTTTTAACCCCCCCCCCATACCCGCCCTTGCTTTGATGATAAGCACAATACTATTATTTGTTGCAGGTCTGAGGGGAAGATTTATTCCTTGGATGCGTCAAACAGGGTGAATATGATGTACTGGTTACAAGCCTTACAAAAAAAGAGAAGAAAATACAGTGAAACAAGAGTCTCCAAAGACCCTGTCAGACAGGTAAGCATCTTTTTGACTATTTGAATATTCTTTGTTATATTATTGTTTTAATGCAGTTAGAAAGATAACACATTTTGCTGTTTTTTTTTTTTTTATTAGATTTTTTTTATCAGATTTTTTTTAGTCTTACATTTTTTAGTCTTAACATCAACAGAAATGCTTAGTGACTATAGATATATTAAAATTAATTTTTTTTTAGATTAAGTTAAAGGAATTAGATGAAAAAAAAATCTTGGTTTAATATTTTTAGCATATGTAGTCTAAACTACTGACTGTATTGCATTAAACTGGTTTAAAACTGTGCACAAATCATTATTATAGAAAAAAATGTTTCTACTTAAGCTTTCTTGTTAAATTCAATTTTGCTTTGCATTGGTTTATTTCTGAACAATTTAAAAATTTAAAGAACCTCTCGAAAGTAAATTTTTAAAAGAATTTTGAATTTATGCAACATGTCACTGTTGAGTTAGTATTAACTAGAAATCAAATATTTATAATCATCTATGGTAGAAAATATTTAAAAATATCTTTACTTTCATAACAGCAAAATATCCTTGACCAACTGACCATAGATTCAAATTCTGGTTTCCTGATCAGGATACTAATACTCTAATCATTTGGCCATATTTTTTATTTTTTTATTTTAATCATTTCACCTCAAGTAAGGAAATAAAGCTACTAGCACACAAGGGGTTATGGAGTGTTAGAGAATATGAGAAAAACTACTATTAAGGAGAGGACAATGAAAAAACAAGAATTAAGAAGACAGAAGATAATGATCGACATTGCATTTAAATTTTTGAAGATCAAAGTTGATTGGGAAGCAAGAAGTGGGAAGAGTTCCACAAGTGAAAAGTGTGATAGAAGAAACTGTTTCATGTAAGTTACAGTTACAACTAGCCATTTCAAATGTAAAATGATGTGCTTAAATTCATAATGTCTAGGTACCATAGTGGAAAGTTAATCAGAACAATTACCATGAAAGTATTTATAGAAAAGACACGGGAAAACCTATGTTATAGTGATGGGAAAGGGATTGAAACCAAGATGCCAGGTCAGGACCAATAACATTGCTGATTATTCTTTGGATTTTATATGACCACCATTTGGCTATGCACTCATAACAAAGCAACCAATTTGATTTTTGCCATACATCTATATATATATATATATATATATATATATATATATATATATATATATGTGTGTGTGTGTGTGTTCAATACAGTTTTCAGATGTATCAACTGGATTGTTTTGTAATTTACACTGTCTTAACTGTTAATCATGAGTACACTTAGTTAATTTTGCAGTCTTACTACATCAAAAGATTTCTTGAAGTCAAAAAAATATTAAGTTTATAACAATGGTTTGTTTACATTTGGATTGATGTTATCCATAAACAAAGAATCTTACTGTCCTTAACTTTGTATTAAAGCAGTTTATTGGCATATACTTCAATCAATTTTTCTTTTTTCAAATTGAAAGATTTTGGTTTTGGTATGAATAAGACTTTTAATTATCCTTTTTCTTAAAAAATTTTATTTTTGATCAACCTCAAAGAATCAAATTAATTTGCATTTTTTTTTTTTAATAGTTTTACGCATGATGCACTTAATTAGAAGGAATGATTCATAAACTAGGTATCAAAATGCAGTGATGTAAAATGGTTTCTTATTAAAAGGAGAATATAACATTAACATTAATAAATAAAAAAAACAAAAACTTTAATCTAAAAAAGAAATCAGCTGAGAGGGAATTTTTATACTTTGGTGATAATTGAAAGAAAAAAAAAAATTCTTCAGGTTGAAAGCGTGCTTCAAAAATGTGATGGAAAATTTAGTCTTTTCTGTCTGAATTTCTGGGATGAGCAGTTATCATTATTTACATTTGTCTTCATCTTTGATGTTGTTATCACAATATTTTGTCTGTTTTGTCACCCTCCCCCGCCTTCATCAGGTGTATTTCATTCTGAGTAACCTGCAGGGTAATTTTGAACTGAACCCATTATTTAATCTACTGGAGTAGATTGTTCCTCTTCCATTGCCCATGTCTAGTTCTTTATTTAATACTGCTTCTCTCCCCACCTGATTTCCAATGAATCCAAGTACATACTGCCTAGCCCATGAATTGAACTCATAATTATTACATCATCAAATTCCAGAACGAAGACTTTGTGTACTTGGACTCAGTAGAAATGGGTCGGGCAATAACTGAACAGTACTAAATAAGAACTAGATGAGATATCCCTTGTTTCCTGTTTACAATTAGGTTTATGGTTCCTTCTAAAGTCTCATTTTCTATCACTCCCAGCAGTCCTTTGTGTCTTGGGGTGAATTGATAAGGAAAAAAACGTCATCAAATTCATGATCCAATGGTTTAATCCACTAGAATATTATCTCATGCAACAATATAGCCTATTGTAAAAGAACCAATTGTTGTATAACTAGAGTAGTTATTTAATCACAGCTAGTAGTTAAGTTTTGCTTTTATCTGTATAAAAATTCCTCTCCATAGGATAAATTTAAGCTAAACAGGCAAATTATTTTAAAGTGCTTTTATCAATTTCTCAAATTTTTCAGTCTTTGATTCTGGGCATGATTTTTTTTAAAAATATTTACTTACAAATTAGAATCTGGTATCATTGTTTGAACTAATTATTATATTCTCTGAATAATATTATATTGCTAAATTTCTTAGAGTTAAAAAAAAAGGACAGTAATATAAATTGTAGAATTTCTTTGTTTCAATGTTATCTCTTATATAGTAGGAAGGAAGATTTATTGTAGTACAAATGTCAAATATTGCAATTAGCAACACTGAGCAAATATATAAATAACATGAAATATTATGAAGTATGAGCATTCTATTAAGCAAATGTAATATCAATATTTTTTATTTTTACAATTAGAGGATTGTATAATCTGGCAAGCAAGTTAGAAAGCAGGCAGTGTTTGAGATTCTTATTGAATTTTCCCTTTTGAGAATTGAAGAGGGAATTACTATTCCGCAAAGAAAAATAGGTTACTGTTATATAAGTGGGGCATGACTGCTTATATATTTAAATTTGACTATGATTTTTTTAGGTCAGCAATATATTTGATCCTGTCCAGAAACTTTCAATCACATCTTTTTTTTTGTCTCCATTACAATAGCTTCTTTTCATGAAAAATGAAATGCACTTTTAATACAATCTTACTTGCCAGAAGCTGTTTTCTAATGTGTACAGAAACTATTATAAACATACCAAAATTTTTATTTATAAATGGTAGTGTATTTATTTTATTTCTTTTCAAGAATTGTGTTTATATCTTGTCTTACCATACCTGCTGGCTTGGCTGGAACTCTCAGTGTTACACTTGAGATCTAAGCAATCCATATTCAGTTTTTTTGTCAGCCTTGAAGCTTAAGGGATGTTTGGTCATGGAAACACTTTATTATACAAGAAACTAACACTAAACGTATAATAAAAATTGAAAACTGTCTCAGTTTGAAGCTTTGAAATCATGGTAAGCCTTTTCATACCTCTAGAACCACTCTATTAATTTAAATGAGTTCCTCATGCTTATTGAGTATCACTGATAATTTATGAATCCAACATTGATTTTATCAAAATGCAACATGGCCCAAATTTGGAAGTGTGAGGTAGCACAAGGTTTATCAGCAAAGAAAAGAAAATTGGCAAAGTGTTCAAATTTGATCTGAGGCAGTTTGCATTCACTTAGCACTAATGACTTTCAGAAAGATAGGAATCCATATTCTCATGCTTTGCTCCCCCTTCACCACATATATATTAAAATATTTTTAAATGAGTAGGTAAGTGAGCAAGAATTTTAGCAAACCATTAATAACAGAAGCTGTTACATCCATTTTCGACCTTGACAGAAACTATATTATTCAAATGGCAAAAGTTTTCTATTTATATAGTTCATAATGTAAATAATTGCATCATTCATCAGGAAATTTCTGTAAGTCTTACTTGTCATCTAACATTAAAAACTAATTAAAAAAGTCAAAAATATTTCAAACTATTTTGTTTTTATATAGTAAAATAAAGGATGTTCTAGTCTGTGGAAGTTTAGTCTACTTATGCCAAGAGAGAAGATGGATGTTTGGAAGGTATCAGATATTTTTGATACTTCTCTTGATGAACTGCTCTGAGAGCAGATCATTGTGAGTGTCCCATTGACTCACTGAACTAAGTAAGCATATCCAAAGGCAGTTAGGCTATTGATTTTATCATTTTTTCCTTCTATTCAGTAATCTCTGACCTTAGAATTCAATGAATGTAATTTTATTATGTTGGTTTATCTTTTATAATTTTAAAGATCTTGCATTCCTGTTTGTTTCATGTCCTCATACACACACACACACACACACACACACACACACACACACACACACATATATTTCAAAATATTATTGTACTTCCTATAGATATTAAATAGAATATTTTGAACTGCAGGAGTTTAGAAAACAATTCTAGTGAAAATGAAAATGTAATATCTTTTACTAAATTTTTGAAATTTTATTCTAAATTGGAAATTTAAAAAAAAATTGAGGAATATTGGCATTAAAGTATTCAGAGACAAAAATTATTTAGTCAGTTTAAAAAATAAAATATCTATTTAAATAGCAAATCGCTCCCCCCCCCACAGCAACATGAAGGAATTTAGTCAATTTTGAGTTGTGTTACTTGGCCAGTTTCACACTGCAGTTTTTTGAGCGATTTCTAAAAAAAAATGTTATAGTACCAAAGTTCTCTTGGTAGTAGCCTGATGTTAGATGTTGACTGATTCACATGACAAATTGTGAAGAAAAGGCATATCTGTAATGTACTTGTGCAAACCATTCTTTATAGAATATTTTCTCTTCTCTATTTCAGTAATGATAAATAAAATGGTTAATGTTTGAAGCGAGATTTTGTTCATTTATTCATCATGAATAAATACACACACACACATATATATATATATATATATATATATATATATATATATATATTCATGAAAATTAATGACAAAGTGAAAAAATCTATTCATGTGACACATTTTTCATTGGATGTGATGTTAACATTGATGTAACTACACATGTGCATGAATGTGGGGGGGGGTGCAGTGATGCTGAAATTTTAAACTTTTAAATTTAATTCTTTTTTTTTAATCTATTTGGATAAATAGTCTAACCTATTTGATTTAGTATATTTTTGTTTATGTTTATAACACTTTTGTTATAAAATATCTCACATTGTGATATTAGAAAATCTGCCAAGAAATTTGAAATATTTTAAGAACTTAGATGTAAATTCACTATGGATGATCTAGCATTTAAAGAATTTTCTATACACATATACTCAGTGAATTACTTTTAATTTAATTTTTTCTGTTATCATTAATTTTCCTGACATTGTTCTGGTATATAAAAATTTATATATCATTTTCTACCATATATATATTCTGGAACTATATTATCCAGGGAACTTGGAAATATAATTCATTTTGATCAAAGGGGATCCCCAGGGTGCCCCCCCATTATTTCCCTTTGATTTAATTTAAATTTGAATACAGGAATGACTCCTATCCAAAATATAGGAGGAGTAAACCATAAAATGGAGGTCACATCAACAAGATCAAAATGAGACAATCAAGTTGAGCAAGAAATCACCAATCAGTGGATAGTGCCTTACAATAAATATTTGTTGTGAAAATTCAACTGTCATATCAATGTTGAAATCTACTCATCAATTCATTCAATCAAATACATATCAAAGGAGTCAGATCAATCTGTTTTTGTGCAGCACCCCACTGAAAATTTTTTTCTGTTTGATTTAAATTTGATTTAAATTTAATTTAAATTTAATTTAAATTGTAACAAGGGAATGATCCCTATCCAAAATATAGAAGGAGAAAGCCAGAAGATGATCACATTGGCAAGATCATTGAGTAATATTGAAATTCATCATTTTTCTCTACAAATTATAACAATGATTTAAAATCAATCATCACTTTCTTACAAAAAATGTGACATGCAGCAAGGCTAGTATATATATATATATATATATATTACTCCAAACATTATTTTAGTAGATACCCATGTTTGAGTAGACACTCGTTTTTTAAACAGTGTGAAGTAAGTTTACTGGCCTGTGCATTCAAGAGACTTAAAGAAAATGTGGTCTCTGGCAGGGTCTGAACCCGTACCTTCCTTTGTCAGGGAGAATACATTTTCTTTATTAAGTTGCTAAAATGCACAGGCTGGTTAATATAATTCAAACTGGTTTGAAAACCGTCATTTAGCCTGAAGTACCTTAACTGATTGAGCCATGGAGGATCAGTCGATTTTACTGCTTTTAAACTTCAATCTTCCATGAATCTCTCGTGTACATTCCTGCACAAAGCGTATCCAAATGTAAACAAATGACGTCGCATATTATGAAATGGACAAAGTCCGACAATTATTTTTAAGACATTTTTATGTTTATACATTCTTTTTATAGATACAAATATTTAAGTAAATGCTCGATCAGTTAAGGCACGTCAAGCTAAATGACAGTTCCATATAGGAAACAGGTTTGATTCCTGTTGGAGGATGAATATTTTCTATGAAAATTTCTCTGACATTCAGGATGGTAAATGTTATAAATAATGTTTATTATAAAACAGAGCATTTATTTAAATATTTGTATCTATAAAAAGAATGTATAAACATAAAAATGTCTTAAAAATAATTGTCGTCCATTTCAAAATATATATATATATATATATATATATACACACACACACAAGTATATAATTGGTATATACAGAATAAATTCCAATAACCAACAATTACTATTCTTAAAAGAGTGCTCAATACAAAGTAGAGCAGATAGATATAATTATTTTTTATAAAAAAAGAAAAGAAATTTATAACAAATATGTTATAAAATCACTACAAAAATAGCCATTTTGTTTCAACACCCTCGGTGTCTTATCAAGCTAATGGCTATTTTTGTAGTGATTTTATAACATATTTATGTTATAAATTTTTTTTTTATAAAAAATAATATATATATTGTGTGTGTGTTTTACTTTAAAGCGAAAAAAATCACAATATCTTTCAGATACTGAAATTCAAAATGTTAGTGAAAAGTAGATTTCAAATTTTTATTAGATTGCTCAACTATTAATATCCGTGTTTGATGCTATAATATGCCCCCATTTCTTCCTGCTACACTGAAAACTGTTGTAAACAATAGCATTAGTCATCATTGTTTCTAAAAAGCCTATATATTTCAGACATTTTGACATCTAGTTCCTTGTTCTGATGTCAAGCCACACTGACTAACCAAAATTCAATGATGAAAATTATATTCAGATTTTATGCATTGTTCTTATTAAAAACTGTTCTTAATGAGAAATTGTACTAATATCAGTAGTTCAGTCTTAGTTTCTGATTCTTTTAGCTGCATATATAGTTTTAATACACTGTTTTAGTTAAATCATATTGCATTGGAATGTATTATAATTTCCATGGAAATATTAGTTGAAGTTACTTTTTGAGGAAAATATCTAGTTTCTAATAAACCTTTGTTTTGTTTTTCTTTGTTTTAGATAGAAAATTCTGAAATGTTTAAATGTCCTTATCTGTCAGCTTTTGCTGTACACAGAATCATCATTACAAATTTTTAGTTAATTCATGTATTAAAATTTGATGTAAGTTGATATTTTTTATTGAATTTGTTTTGAAATAATTTTTTTTTTTTTTTTTCAAAACTGTTTATAAAATACATACAATGCAAATCATTATCTGCTAAGTACAGCCAAATTTTAAAATTTTCTTATAGAATTTATACTATTGTCGTTATCACAACATTGTTGCCATTGTGTCTTCATTAGAATTTGGTGACATAGTAAGTTCTATCTCTTAGCCAGTCAGTGTGTACTGGACTTGGTAGAAACAGGGAGACAAATAACTGAGAAGTACTAAAAAAAAACCCAAAAAACTAGATAAGATATCCCTAGACATGGGCATTGGAATGGGTCTACCATTCTAGGTTAAATAATGGATTCAATTCAGAATACACCTGATGAAAGCTAGAGGGCACAACAACCAGAACATTGGGATGATAATTACAACAACAATAAAGATGACAACAATAGTCCACATGTAAATAATGATAACTTGGAAATTCAGACAGAAATTATATATAAATTTTTTATTTCTTTTATTTATTTATTTTTTTTTTTAAAAGATAAATCATAAATGAGATGTTCAATAATATAACAAAAACCATAACCTCCCCTTTCTTAGTAATGGGATATACCGTTAAATGAATATGCCTCATGTTCTATAAAAACAAAATATCTCATTTGTAAGTATGGGTCGTTAGCTTTGTAATAAATTTTTTTTTTAATTATATTTTTGTGTTAATGTTCTTTGCATGTTTTTATTTTAATGATTTAAAAAGCAGAATTCTTTTTTGCATGTGATTTTACAAATAAAATATGTGATTATTGATGCAGAAAGTATAACCAATGCAATTGCAAAATTACTTAAATATTTCAATCATTAAAAAAAAGTTTTTTTCTTTTTGATGGCACAGGCAAATTAATTTATAAATAAGAAATTAGGATTTACAAATTCATATAATTCAGATTTAACTGGGTTAAATTGCTCTATTTATCTACTATTCATGGGTTTGGGAGCAGCTTAACATTTTCAGATGACTAAAATATCCATACTTTTGTTTTTAATCTTTTTTAAAAATAAAAGCGTTTTAAAATATAATATACTTTTTATGTTGTATTTTATTTTATGCAATTATTATAGTAAATCATCATCAGATCTATTCACCTACTTTTCACAGGTTTGGGTGAATCCAGACCCGGTAATTCCTTTATAAATACTTTTTCTTTGCAACTAACTTTTTCTTTTCTCTTTTTCTCTCTCTTTTTCTTATTCATTTCATCAGTATTCTGAAATTTGAATAAAAATTTCTGCTTGTTACCTTTTGAAAACTTACCACTTTTTTATCCTCTTTCCTTGACTAATAACAAGGTTTTGCTTGGCTTCTGTCGATTATTTTTGTACTTATTTTTAGAAAGTACTATACTGCATATTTGAGGCCAACAAAGTTATCAGACTTAACTGGTTACATTGCTCAAGTTTGTGTATCCTTAAGTGTGAAATTTTTCAAAATAAATTGTCTAGGTTCTAATTTTCTTTTCTATTGGCGTTAATATATAAAGCTTAATTTAAAAATAGTTCTACTGTTTTTCTAAGGATTTATGTATTTTATCAAGTAGATTAGAGCTTGGGTTGCCAATTCTGTCAAATAAACAACATAAAGAAAAACATATGAATAGTAATTTTTTTATTTAATTCCTGTTGATACACAATATAATTGAAAATGACATTATTTTTTTACCTTCAAAATTCAACACAGGACAAGGACAGAAGAGTTAAATAAAGGATTGTTCTTTTCAATGAAGGGCAGTTGGCAGCCAGTAAAAGTGACAGCTATTTAAAAAAAAATGCATTATACATGATAAATTATCTTTTACTTAAATCCTGATTTTTTTGTTCAAATTCCTATTAAAATGCTTCCTTTAAGATTTACAGGAATAATTATAAAATACCACATTTACTTATCTCGTAGAAATAAAAGCCATTGATTACCATGTTTATTTTTTTTTTTTTCAACCAGCCTTTGTATATAACTACTGAGTTCATCTATTTATTTTTCATGGACCCTCTTAAGATATGGAAATAAAATAACATACGATTTTATGCCAAATATTTTCATCTGAAATATTCAAAAGTAAATGTAAAAAAAGCATCTGCCTGTAAATATTGTAAGTCTGTTTCAATTATATATAAAAATTAGCCATTATAGCTATTATTCCAATAGTAGTTTGAACTATGGAATTTTTTTTTTTTTACTCTTTTGCTGTTATCACAATGTTATGCATGATCCATTGTCCAGCATTCTTCAGGTGTTCAGTTTGTAAGGAAAGAGTGGTTTCCTTTTCCAAAAACGATAAGCAGAAAAAGACAGTGGCAAATATACTGATCAATTGATTTAATTCTCAATAACCCATGTAACATAATATTTTTATATGTATGGATGCTGTCCAACCATAGTTATTCCAACCCTGTACATTAGTTGCAAATATTCAAATGTTTCTTATTACTTTAAACATATTTTAATGTATACATGTGTTTGAGTAGATGTCCGGTTTTATTTTAAACAGTGAGAATTGCATCTACCTTTACGTCTGTGAATTAGTCTTAATAAAGAAAATGTGGTCTTTGTAGGGGAAATCGCCACTTGATTTGGTGTGCTCAATCACAAAAATCATGTGGTAGTTTCCTTTGCAAAGGGAGACACAGGTTTGAATCCTGCTTGAGGGCACATTTTTTTAAGACTCTCAAATGCACAGGCTGGTAGATGTAATTCTCACAGTTTAAAAAATAACAGAATGTCTGCTCAGATACCTGTATCTACTAAAATATAATGTTTAAGAAAAAATAGTGTTAGATTAAAAATAAAAATCCATTAATTCCTTAGAGAATAGGCTTATGGATACATCACATTGAAATACCAGTTGGTGTATGTTAAGCAATGTCAAGCATGGTCAGTACCTACATTGGTAACCGCTTGGGAATATTTGGTGCTGTAAGCTTGGATTTGTGGGTGATGTAATGGATAATAGCTTGGAATTGTTAATCAGAGAGCTGAGTTCCAATTCTAGCCAGGTTCCTTATATTTCTTTACATGAAAATACCCTTGGGGAAAGTATGAATTCACCTCTTCTTCACTCAGCTATGGGTTAATTGGTAAGACTTGTATCAGTAAACAATTATCTCCAAAAATAAAATAAAATTGTGTACAAAATATTTAGATTTTGGCATTAAATAATCCATAGAGGTTGATATGTCACTAAACAAAAACAACTAACCAACTGACTTTAGAGAATATCCAGATGTAAAAATTGCAATATGAGCACTGGTAAAAATGGTTGCTGAGACATTAGGTTTATAATACCCAGAAATTCATACACAGATGTCCTCAGTGGATAAAGGCATTGGTTAGATCCAGTGACAGAACCCAAAGAGTGTGAGTTCAATACCCAGTTAAGGCAGTGGAGAACTTTCAGAGGGAAATTAACAGGAGATAACTGATAACTGACATCCATTAAACATGGCACGTGGAACTAGTGAGCGTAGTAAAGGGTTCAGTTTGACATTCCAATCACCTGAAGAAGGACGGAGCGTACAACGGCCAAAACGTAATAAATATGGCGACAAAGATGAGGATGATAGTCCGAATAATGTAAATAATGTGTAAAACTTCTGTTTTATATTTTCAGTGGGTAGTTTTAGCAAAGAGGTGGAAGTTGATAAAAAAAAAAAATGAATTAGTATGGAATAAAAGCGTTAACTTGATTGTTAATTAAATTATTTCTTTGTAGATATTTACACAGCTAAGCTGAATCTAATAGAGGGCAACTGGTGAAGATTAAACTTGGTAGCAATGGCTTGCCTGACTAGCCTGTGTGTTGTTACTTTTGAGCAGGCACCTAAATATTTAAATGTATTTGAAAAAGTAGCTAACAACTGCTTTGTTTATTTTTTCTGATAAAAATCTTTTTTTTTTCTTTTTACTAATTACCCATAATGCTTATGCAAATATTTTTTTTTTCCTTCCTAAAAGTTTGTTTTTCATTTTACATCTTTGCTTGCTATTGATTCTCTAGAATCTTTCTCTTGCTGTGCATGCTTTTCTGTTTATGCAAAACTTACACATTCATTTCCTTTCATGAATTTTGCATTTATTGTTTTGAGTGTAGAAAGTTTATTCTCTGTATAATTTTATACAATAGCCTTTGGCCTTTTATTGACTGCATTTATTTCTGGTTTGCTTTCTCAATACTTTATTTTATCTTTTTTTTTTTAAAAAAATTCTGTATTTTTTAATCTAATAGAATACTTCAATGACTAAAATTTAAATTGGGTAATTGAATGGCAAAATGGAAAAAAAATTCTAATGCATTTCGTCTTTTAAAAAGGACTTCATCAGACTAAAATAATGTTCTTATTGATGGAATTATATATCTGTAGAGGTGGGGGTAAATATAAATGAAAACATCAGTTATAATTATGCAATGAGAGTAAATGCTAAAGATGTAGGGGCATTTAATTTTAACTTTTTAAATTTCTGGAGTTCAATGTGTTTAGATAGCCAATTTCATTCAGTTTCCCAACACTTTTTTTTTTTTTTTTTTTTTTTTTTTTTAGCAATGTTTTTCTAATTTTCCACACTGACAACAGAATATTTGTTAAGAGTGGTGAATTGTAAGAACCTGAATGCAAATTTAGTATGGCAGACTCAGAAGTCAGTGCACTTTCAATACCTTTTCACCTTATAAAATTACTTTCCCCTTTAATTAAAGCAGCATTTTTTCAGTTGAAATTATGGTAATATATTTTTTATGTACACAAAGCTTTTTAATACAGAACAATTTATATATTGAGTTTTTGAAGTTACAAATATTATATAAAGAATTTATAATTAAAAATCTAAAAAAAAACTCTGTATAAAATTTACTATTGTGGTATACAAAACCTATTATCCAGCTGAGTATGTATAGCTTACTATTGTGAAATTGTATGAGGGGTGATGAAAAATTCTCAACCTGACCTTCTCAAAATCTGACCAACTTACTTCAGATTTTTATTTTTTTTTTATTTAATGGTTTGGTTGTGTTGAAAACTTTTCACCACTGTCTTATAATATTCCATACAATATAAAATTATATTAAAAATTATTTATGTTTAATAAAAGCACAGATAACAAAAACTTTTTTTCTTGATACATAGCTATTAAAACCCATCAATTAACATGCATATTTCTAAAAATGGAATGCTCTGGATTTTAGATCAATAATAGCTGAGACATTTTCAGAAGGTAGGGTATTATTACCCTTCTAAGTGGTAAAACCTGCCATAATATTTGGCATTTGAAAAAAATCTTTGTATGTCTTTGAGCAGTACTATATTGTCTTGAAGATAACTTATTTATCCATCATTCCCAAACTAGACTGGATATTTCAAGTTTTGAAATTCACTACAAAGAAATTGGTTGTTAAAACTCATTAGCACATTAATCTAGGAAAATCTTTGACTTTGAAATATGGCAAAAAGTATTGGTGAACCCTGTGGTAAAATTTACAAAATAATAATAAAAAAGTAGAGTATAATATTTTGCATTTGTATGTTGTATAATTTTGCATGCATTTTATTTGATATTCTCAAGTAGTTTTACCTGAATTGCTTTTCAGTGAGAGCTTAACAGCATATTTGTTGAATATGAGCAAGAGAATTACATTTTCATTATTAAGTCTCTCTACTTCTATATGTAGTTATATTTCTTTGCTTAAAATATAAGCAATACAGATTACTTTCATTTTCTTCTTGGCTATTAACAAACAGATTAGAATTCATTGTTGTACAATCACCAGTTAAGCAATGTTGAGCCTGGTCAGTGCGTAGATGGGCGAACACTTGGATGTGCAGCTAGTGTAATGGATAATGGCTTGGAATTGTTAATTTGAGAGCCAAGTTCCAATTTCTGTTGGATTTGTTATATTCACTTATATGCAAATACCCTTAGGAAAGATACGAATCCACTTCTCCTGCCAGCTATGGGTTAATTAGTAAAACTTGTATCAGTAAACCATTATTACATTATTAAATTTTTACAATCTAAAAATATTTTCTGGCTATAAATAACATGCAAAGGGTTAAGCTATAAAAAAAATGAGTCATCAATGAAATAAATCTGGCTCATCTGATTACCAAAATATACTTTATTTTTTGACCATTTCTATCATACCATAGGACAGGCAATAATTTAAATTCTAGATATTGATAACTTAGGGTTGCTGGACATCTCATATTGGATAATTTTGTCCCCTGTCCTATACTGACCTTTCAGGGACACTCCAAATGTCCTGTATTTTGTTCATTTTCAAATTTGTAATAAAAATATATTTTTACTATTAATTAATCAATCATAGCTAAGGATCGGAATCTCATGAAGTATTGAAATAAAGTTATATATATATATATATGCTAGCAGCATGGCCTGGCGTTGCCTGTGCTTGATTCAAAAATCATACAGCAATCGCTATCACTTGACTTAAAATATTTTTGCCCTTCTTTGCCTTTAAAGGAGTGCCCTTTGCCGTGCTGATGTTGCTACATGCCTTACTTCTTGCCTATCTCACACTGTGAATTTTTTCTAGCTCTATACTAAAAATTAAATCTGTTACGAAAAAAGAACTAAACAAAATGAACACAAAATGATCAGCTTTAAAAAAGGACTCGTAACTGGAAAAACCGAATGAAAAAAGAATGTTAACAACAAATACTTTTTTACACCCAACCCAGTTCTGCGGAATCAGAATCAACGTTGAGTTTAAGCAAGCGAATGAGCCAATTAGAGTAAAGTACCATGCAGATTTAAATTTTTCCCACTTGTGACGAATGCAGCTATCAATTTTTTTTTTTTTTTTTTGCTAGTTAACATTCATGTCAGTCAGCTGTTGGCTCTCACGCTGGCCAATAGAATCTTCCTGCCTATTCATGGCAGCCAGCTATTGGCTCTCACTCTGGCCAGTACAAAATGGCCACAAAACTACATGAAAACTGCCATAAAAGCATGAAAAAATCGATTATTTCCACTATCAATGGGAGTTGGGAAATGCAAAGTCGGTCTTGGCCTTCCCACTAACTTTGTGCATGTAAATTTTGGTGCAAATCTATCGGAAATTGCGGCAGTGCATTTGTTACACACACACACACACACACGCATCCTGCCTTTTATAGATAGATATAATTCGAGGATCATTTTCCAACTTATTCAAGATGATCTTTACATTCTCTAACCTTCTAATTTTCTGTCCTGGAGTAACAAGGTGCCTCACAGGTTTCACATACGATTTCATTTTCAAGTCTTTTTTCACTGCTCTTTGGACTGTCATAGCTGAAACTCCTGTCTCACATGCCAAGTGTCTTATGGATTGAGGTGGATCTTTCTACTTGATCTCTATAACTCTAAGTTGAAATGATGATTCCTCTTCCTGTTGTGACCTCATGATTCAGTATCCCCTCTATTGTTCCCTCTTTTTTAAACTTATTCACTGTTCTCTTGATGGTTCTTGAATGGACTTTGAAGATGGAAGCCAGAGTATGAATGTTGGTACCATTACTGAAGACCATTGTTCATTTGGAAAGACAATGGGGTTGACATGAAATGATTTTAATCTGTTCTCTTTCTAGCTGAATAACTCAAAGGCTTTTTTCAGTGATTCTTACAACAAATGGTGCCAAGATAGCTAAACGTTTTATCTGAAAAAATGGGAAAAAGAAACTCAATTAGTTTATTGGTTTTATAGATCATAAAGATTTTGTGGAATGGACAATTATGCTGTAACGCAATTTGGACAATTTTGCTGTTACACCCTGTGTGTGAATAAATATATATATATATATATATATATATAGTAAAGGGATTTTCAGATTGTCCCGTATTTCTAATTTTCTAATCTGGCAACCCTATAACTAAAACAGATGATTAATGACAAACAACTTGTTGAGAAATGTTACAAATGTGAATGTAGATTCTCTTGATATATATATATATATATATATATATATATATATATATATATATATATATATAATACCTGATGTCCCTCATATTCTGCATAGATTCATGAAATGTTATTGAAGAGAAATAAAGTTTGTTAGATTTATTTAAATTTTGGTTCTTTAATTTTTAATATTATACAGGTATACACATAAAAAACACAGCCTGATGATGAAAATGTAATTTATTTTATGTTACAAATAATTATTTTTCAATATAATATACTTTCTTGTCAGTGCACTTAATTCATTGGGGATATTAATCTAATAGTTTGAACATTGAAAATTCTATATAAAAATTCAGCTAAAATGTGTCAGGTTACTAGCTTATTGATCAACCAGCCTACATAACTTCTCAGGCTTAGATGCTGTGTAGGAAAGTTACTACTGTGAAAATTGTATGTGAAGATTATATACTTGCTTGTTATGCATAATTTTCTAATATGCTAGAGATGAATTTGAAATCTGTAACTCGAAGAATGATGCTGATATAAAATATATAAGATATAAATTTATATGTATCACAATCATTGGAATTTATAAATCTAATATGTATGAAATTTAAAAATTTATACATTTATTCCTAATCTGCATGATGCTTACTACTGTAAACATTTTTAAGCATAGTATACTATGACCAAATATTGAAATTTTGAGGGCAGTTCCTTTGAGAATTTTTCAGCACCTCTCTCTCTCTCTCTCTATATATATATATATATATATATATATATATCTGTCGGATCTATATCCATATATTTGCTTATATATATATATAATATATATATATATATATATATAAACATGGCCAAGTGGTTAGAATGTTTACTGTCTGGCCATGAGTCTCGGGTTCAAATCTCACCATGGTCGATTTGTCTGGGAGGTGACTTCTTGATAATATTGACTTGGAAAGGCAAAATCCCAGCACACGACACCTTTGAAAAGGGCCTGTAAACTACACAACAGGTTAACCCAAGCCTTGTAAGTCAAATTGGGTAGATTGAACTGTTTGGAAGCTATTGATGATTGATCTAGCTATTTTTGTAGTGATTTTATAAAATATTTTTATTATAATTTTTAAATAAATAATTATATTCATTCTACTCTGTATTGAGCACTCTTTTAAGAATAGTAATTGTTGGTTATTGGAATTTATTCTGTATACACCAATCATATACTTGTGTGTGTGTGTGTATATATATATATATATATCTATATATCTAATATATATATATATATATATATGTATGTAATGGCTGGCTGGCTCTGAGGCAATCTTATTGCTTATACTTGAACATTTTTCTTTGGAGTAATTCAATCAGTAAAAAAGTGAGCTTGTATGACAGTCATATTCATCCTGACAATACACGTTACATTCTTACATTTTACATAATAAAACATCTCATGACTCAAGTATGTCAAACCCCTGCAGTTCAGATTTATCTCCCACTGGCTGTTGGTATTTCCTTTTTTTCTTTTTTTTTTTTTCTTTTAAGATAAAATAGCCATTGAAAAAATGATTTCAGACTATGGGTGAGATTAAGGAGTGTGATAAGGTAGCTGATGGTGATCCCAAAAGAGGACTTTTGTTTAGAAAGTGAAAGCAATGTCAGAATAAGTACCTGAGGTTCTCAGAGGTGTACTTTTAAGAGGACTAAGATGCCTTGTTGCTCTACATTGGCTATTCTTCAGTATTAACTAGCTGGATTATTATGGAAAAGTCTTGAATTATATGTAAATCTGAGATTTAAAATTCTGTATCTATCTACAGTTAATGTAAATGAGTACTGGTGATATACTTGTTATAAAACAAAGGTAAACTATATGAATTGTATTATCATAATATTAAGAAATTTGTTCAGCAATTTGTATATTTATTGATATTGCTTTTGAATTATGGATATTTAATTTGCTTTTTATTTTTTGCATTATTATTATTTCTTCTACTTTTAGTTACCTATTTCTTTTACAAACTTTATAAATTATATATGTAAAATGAATTATTTACAAACGAGTTGTGTTCAGTTATATAGTGTAAGAAATGTTATATTTATTTACTTTTACTTTGATTGGAAGAATATTAGACAGTGAAAATAGAATCCCTGTTTCAGTTCTGGTTACCAATTTTATGATACTGATGAGATATAAGAAAGAGAGTGAAAATGAAATTCTTTCTCTAATCCTTTTTTTTATATGAACTGTTATAACAATTCTTTCGACTTGTTTGTAATATAGAACTAGAAAGTCATTGTCATTAATTTTCATTTCCATATTTTGTTGTAACTATAATCATAATTTGAATGATAAAAAGAACCTGATAGAAATGTTTCTTTACTTGGCCATTTTGATTAAAGAGCGTTGACTTAATTTCAAGCCTGCAAGCAACAATTGGGATGATCTTTGAGGGTCCAGTATTGTTCTCTAGCCATTGAGCTATCCCCTGCTGCCACTGATACTGACTTTTAATTGTAATTAAAAATGAAGTTTGTTGTCATTTATATTGTTAATTTGTTCATAGAAAAATATTGTTTGGTATCTTGCTGAAACTTTGCACACCCAGACTTTACTGGTTCAAAATAAAAGCTTATACAAGTCGGTGTACTTAAAGAAACGAAAAAGGAGAATCCCAAGTTCAAATTCAATCGCAAACAGAAGAATAAACATGAATACAACCTGCAGTGAAGCTTTTAATTTTTTTAATGATATTTGGTAACTACATTATTTTTGTTTTTTTGCTAGTATTATTTTCAGTGTTGCTCTTATTAGACTGTTTATATTAAATCAAGATGTTAACTTCTTTCTTTAAAAACAGTAATGAGGTAAGACTCTTTAGAAAAATGTATTTTGAAAGATTGTCTTCAGAAGAATTATTTTAAAGCATTGATATCAGAAAGCATATTAATCTGAAAACTCAAGTCATGTTCTTAAATAACCTCATCAAATCGAGAGTTTCATATGAATGTGATGCATGGTGTCAAACCTGTTCAGAAATATCTAAACTCTCAGCTGTATACAACTGATTTTTAAGATCAATGGTTAAAAATGACATTGGGTGAGTGAAGGTTGTGCATATTAGTGAAGACTACACTTTTTTGAACCTTGTAGACTTTTACTACAGAACCACAAAGAAAGAACTGCACCAAGTAACATGACATCACTTGAGGACAACAGCAACAACTAAAATAAATATAACATAACTTGAAGAGAAAATAATGACATAATCAAGAGGGTGACATTCCACGTTACTTAAAAAGTTAGGAAGAAAGTCCCTTCAATACTGGAAAGAATGATAACAGCTACTGGACTTAAAACTATTTTCTTGAAAAATTGTTTTAAGAGAAAGATTTTATATATTTTAACTGACACTGGCTACTTGGTCAATGAATGCCAAATGTTTCTCTATAAGGAAATGGCTAATATTACTATATGTAACACAAACACTATGTAACACTAAAATATATATAATAGTATCTATATAAAATTATAATCTGAAAAAAATACCTTTAAAAATTTTCAGACAAAATTTAATTATTTTTTTTATCTTTCATGTATCATCTAACTTGTTGATTTATTTGAAACAGCATCCTCTTTATTGCTTTTCTAGGCTGGGCACTTCACTGTCCAATTGATATACAAATCTTATATGACCTCTAGG
This sequence comes from Acanthosepion pharaonis, assembly GCA_903632075.3. Classification (NCBI taxonomy): domain Eukaryota; kingdom Metazoa; phylum Mollusca; class Cephalopoda; order Sepiida; family Sepiidae; genus Acanthosepion; species Acanthosepion pharaonis. The sequence goes on along the minus strand of CAHIKZ030002121.1, from coordinate 59,629 downwards.
AAACAAATCAAAAATAATTGTAGCCACCCCATCAATAATGTATGATTACATCTACCTGCAGCAAGTGGTGTATTGATCTTAATACTCAGAAAGAATACTGATTGTGACAAAGAATTTTGAAAATCTCTTGAAATTGAGGTGATGAAAAAATGAAAGCATACCATTAAAAATATTGTTTGAAAATACTGAACATACTAAATATAAACCACCAAAAAAAAGGTTAAGTTTTTAAAAAAAAAGTTGAATTTCTGTCATTTATCAAACGGGCAATATAGTGCTATAAATCAGATTGGACTACTAGTAAATGAGACTACTTTTAAAATTCCAGTGATATTAAATTTTGAATTAATTTTCTTCTTGTTAATAGCCCAAATTAAGCCAGCTTATTTTAAAAGATAACCAACAAAATTGCAAATAGTGAAATTCAAAATATATTAGGGATGGGCTTTCAAAATTATTTTAGTCTGGTAGCCCTGATATCAAGTGACAAAAACATTAGGGTAATTGCAAATTAGACCATATTTCTGTGAAGATAAAAATTCAGGAATTATACAAAAACAAGGTTAAGCTTTTTAACATTTTGATCTATGTCCCCTTTTATGAAAAGTGCTGATAAAATTTTAACTTTTTGTCATTAGCAGATGTAGAAATATAACTGGAGAGTTCATATTCACTTAGATGTGCTTTTGTAAAGCTATTCTTGTTCAGAAACTATTTTTACACTCAGTTCATCTGATATTTCTTTTGTGTGTCCTAAGTGATGGATATTGGTTATTTATGAGCAAGGAAAGAAGAGTTTCCACACTCTAATGCCAATTGTTGTATGCTTATATGATAATTTTGAGTTGCAGCTCATTTCTGTATATTGAGTAAGTGGTGTATACGGCTATAATTTGGAGGAAAGTCTTCAAGATAAACAATATCTTTCTCCAGTGTATTAGGCAACACATGGATAGCTATAACATTGATTAAATTAATGAGCTGCTTGGGTCATGATTTCTATGTACAAGCTTTTAGATTTATTTTTTTTACAGAAGTGAAAAACAGTTTTGGTTTTATAAAATTAGTTGTATCCATGTGCTATAAAATAAGGTTTAATCTCTGTGACTATAAAAAGTAATATGCAAATTTACAATGTTTATCATTGCATAGCAGTGAGCAAGAAAACTTTAACTCAAGAAAAGTCTTTCTTTTTAATAAGCAGATTTAGGGTTTTACATTTCAACCCTATAATTATTAATATCAAAATGAAGATTTGATTTTTATTAAATTGCACTGTACTTTCTGAAAAAGCAAAATAATGAAAGGTTTTATAAAAAAGTTGGAGAGTATCCAGCATGGAAATTTGTCCATACAGCAAATGAAAGCATAAACTACTGAATGATTCATAATAGAAATCTCAGAACTGAACATTTTGATATCTAGTATTAAAATATATATATATATATATATATATATATATATATATATACACACATATATATATATATATATATATATATATATATATATATATATATATATATATATATATATATATATATATATATACGCACACACACACATATATATATCGTATTTGACGTCATATAAGGTGCATTTTTTTTTAACAAAAATATCTTTTAAAATTACCCTGTGTCTTATATGCTATATATAGGTTGAAAATTTGAAATGGTCAGCCAAAATTAGATGAATGCATTATTTAACGACAATGATAGTAGTATTGAAAATGAGCATCAGTTTTGATAAAGAAGATGATGGATTTGAAGATGAATTAAATTTTAATTGTAACTATACTGTTTTGCTCAATTGTAATAATTGCTTGATTTTGATTTTGTTTTCTTACCTTTGGATATAATAAAGTTTTTTATAGCCTCGTGTTCTTTTTTTCCTATTATTTTTGATTTAGTTGTAATTGTGGCTTGTTTAATCAAAATAATACTTCTATAAATATAGCCTAGGCTGTACCATTTACTAATAATTTTACTAATTACTAATTGTCTTTTGATTTTCCCTGCTGAAATTGGGGTGTGTCTTATTCACTGTCAAATATGGTGTGTGTGTGTATATATATATATATATATATATATATATATATATATATATGCATGCATTTGTAAACTTTAGATATTCACTGCCAGCTCATCTAGGTAAAAATACATTTGTAAACCAAGGACATATGGTACCTGGTATTCTAGGAGAAAAAGATTTACACTCATGTTAAAATGTCCGTTCTCATATGATCACTGAAGTAAAGCATGGCCCTGGTCTGTACTTAGATGGGTGACTGTTTTGGGATACCAGGTACTATAAGCTTGGATGTGCAGGTGGTGTAATGGACCATGGCTTGGAATTGGAAATTGGAGAGCTGATTTCCAATTCCAGTTGCATTTGTTATATTCACTTATACTCAAATGCATTTAGGTAAAATATGAATTCACCTCTTCTCCTCCCCAGCTATGGATTAATCAGTAGGACTAGTATCAGTAAATCATTATCTCCAAAAAATTCTTACAATCTAATTTTCCCTGCAAAAAGGTTGATAAAACTGTTGTGACCAAGTAAATAGTTAAAGAAATAACAAAACAAGTGTTACAGATATATCATATATTAAACATTAAGTACACCAGAAGAGTAGTACATGACTAGTGAGTGTGTGTTGGTTGACCAGCATTCAATCTATTCAACTGTTCCCCTAAGGCCTTCTCTCCTAATCTTATAGTAAGCAGAAGAGTCCAACATAGACTCTTTAGAGGGAGGACAACAGACACCCACTTTTCAGCCTGACTCTGTATGGATTCTTTTTTTTTTTTTTAATAATTACCACACAATACTTTTATTCAAACAAATAAACCCTTTTTCACAAAAAAATATCAGAAACAACAACTTTGAAGCTATATACAAGAATTAAGTTCACAATTTTTTTTTTGTTTTACGAAAAACATTTTATGTGTTAACAACAATCCCTTTTTATTAAGGCCTCTATTCATTATTTCTAAATAATGAAAATAATTGGATAACTTTAATGGTAAATTATAATGTTAATAATTTCCAATAATCCAATGTGTATTGTGCTTTCCTGGTAATTCAAAGTTCATAAGTGAGGAGATTGGTTTTTTTTACTCATTCTTTTCCTTTTTCTGTAGACATGGTATGAAATGAAAGATGTTCAGTATCTTTTCCTTCACGGGTTAATTTCTAAAGGTTCTGTAAATTTCCTTTTTCTTTTGGGCCTTCTGAGCTCTGGCACTGATTGCGGTATTGGAACCTCAAACATGTCAAAGGCAACATCCATAGTGTCATCTTCTATGGGATCCCTGTCAACTACATTTTCATACCATTTTCTAATTTGGTTTACATGGCATTTGTGTATAAAATTTGGTCCCCCCAAACCATGTAAATCATGTTACCAATTTGTCTGTCTATTGTTCCTATCTCCCAGTGAGCTTTGTTATTCGCAAATACATGAAAAAAAAAAACAAAAACCTTTTTCACCAATTTTAAAGCGCTTTTTAAGTACTTTATTCCTATTTCCTGATTTCATTTCACTTGGAAGGAATTTGTCAAATGCCAATTTTATTTTCCTGGCAAACATGACCTCAGCTGGTATCTTGGCAGATGGAGCACTGCTATTACAGGTTCCATGATAGGCCTGCAAAAACTGCTGTATCGGTGGAAGTACCTCTCGCCTTACTTAGTGCTGTCTTGAAAGTGTCCACAAAACACTCTGCTTGTTCATTACTTGTTGGGTAATAAGGTGCTGTGGTAATGTTCGATCAGGAATGACTGACAAAAATCCTTAAATTCACAGGATGTGAACTGTGTGGCATTGTCTTTTATGATACAGTCAGCAACTCCAAAACAGGAAAATAGCTTGTGCAAAAACTTTACTGTCACCTTCACGGTTGGCTTCTTACATTTCAATATTTCTGGCCACTTGGAATAACTGTCAACTACTATAAGGTAGTAAAAACCATCAAGTGGGCCAGCAAAATCAATGTGTATCCGCGACCATGGATGGTCGGTTTTAGGCCAGGGATTGAAATTTATCAGCCAAAGCACACCCTTTGCATGATCTTACAATGTTTTCAATATCCTTGTCCATGTTGGTCCAGTAGATGTAACTTCTCATCAGACTCTTCATTCTTGAAGTTCCCAGATGGGCAACATGGAATTCTTTTAATGTGCTTTTCTGTAGTGTAGATGGGATTACTACTCTGTCTCTGTACATTAGTTACAGGGTGAGTAAACTTCTGAGATATTCTGGTTTTTACTATTTAGTTTGTCTTTTACTTCCTTTATGAATTCATCATAGTACGCTTTGTCTATTATCTCGTCAATTGTTATAGGAAGATTCTTTGACAGTATTGCACAAGGTACTTTTTATTTCAACCTCTGTTCTTATGGCAGCAATGACTGTGTCTTCCAGAATACCAGACTTGGTAATTTTTACAAAACTTTTTTTGTCTTGCAATGGGAACTTTTGTGTCCCAATTCATTGCAATTAAAACATTTTTTATCTTTAAAAGAAGAATCTCTATACCAATGTAATTGACCACACCTGAAACATGGTCTTGATGGCAAAATAACTTTATTTTTTTTGTTGACCCTTTTTAATTTTTCTTTGGCGTATTTTTTTAATGTGAGCCACATTACTCTGTTCGATGTTTTTTGAATCCTCTCTGACGCTCATGAAACATTGGCAACTTGCTGTAAAGTAATGTTGCGCTCATTTTCAAGTTTGTTGAATACCCTATGATGTATTTCAGTGTCTTTCGCTGAAATTAAACCTGGATGAAAATCAGGCATTTAAAATTATTGGGGCTTAACTCTGCCAATTTGAAGTCATCACAGTGTTTATTGACTACACTTGTGAGTAGTATAATCTTCATCTTCTCTGTGGGTGAGATTCATGCATTTCTAATGCTTGTGGAACAGTGATGTTTTTGGATTGAAGAGTTCTGTTAATGATTGAACCACCTTTTTAAATCTCAAGTCACTGGTTTTCTTAGGCAAAATTTCCTGAGGAGTATGCGAACCTTTTTATGGTCAGACCAACTTGCACAATCCGTATTGTATAAGTCCTCGTAACATTTAAAGTACGAAGCAAATATAATTTCTTCTTCAGGTGCAAACATGAAGTTTTCAATAGCACTCCCTATAACATTTTGAGAGAACGCATTTTTACTGTCCTCATTTTGGCTTTTGATGGATATATTATACAAGTGCCTTTGCTTATTCTGGGTTTGAAGGAGTATTTCTTCCAGTTTCTGTTGTCTAACCTGGATTTCTAGGTGCAATTCCTCAAATTTCTTCTAGTTTTCTGCTTGTTCTCATTGGAATTTCTCTTTTTCTTGATATTTCTGTTCCAACAGTAGTTGTTGTTCCTGTTGGTGTTTTATCAACTCTAGCATTGCACTTTTAAATTCCTCCATTTTACTCTGGTGGTATGTAAAATTAAGAAATGAGAGGGGGGAATTTTTTCCTCTTTACCCTCTTAGCCAACAAAAAGTCTGTTTGACTTGTTGTTGAAGCTTAAATAAGCATGGAATAATACAACACAAAATGTACGTTAACAAAATGTATTGAAACAAAGAATAGGTACACAATATTTACAGTTAGTTTGGTATATTCTTGGGAAGACTGTTCCTGCATAATGCGTTGACTAAATCGCAGTCGGGCAGAGTCTCTGGATTCAATTTCTTAATCTCTCCTATCTTCCCCGTCTTCCGGTACCAACCCATATTTATATGGTCGGTAGTCCGCTTATGTAAATTAGGTGTATCATACACAACACTTGTATGATACTTTTACTGAAATTTTAAAAGCGGGAGAGGGGGTAAATTTTTACTTTACCCTATTAGCGAAAACAATAAGTCTGTTTGACTTATACAGTTCTTTTACTGACTTGTTGGAATGGAAAAAAATATAACAAGGTTCACCAACCTTCTTCCCAACCACTGAATTGAACTTGTAGAAATCCTATTGTTTTGGGGATTTTTTTTTTTCACTGTCAGCGTTGTAATTAACACTGGATACCCTTTTGTCATAGAGTTTGATTAGATTTTCTTTCTTCACTACTGTTGTAGACACTGTGAAAAAATTTTTTATGATTTAACATGAAGTCTGTTTCTTTGAATCCATCGTTGCCAAGATGTTGTGACCAAGTAAATGGTTACAGAAATAAAAAAACAAGTGTTGCAGATATATCATATATTAAGCAGTAAGTACACTAGAAGAGTATTACACAACTAGTGAGTGTGTGTTGATTAACCAGTGTTCAATCTATTCAACTGTTCCCCCTAGGGCCTTCTCTCCTACTAATTTTATAGTAGGCGGAAGAGTCCAACATAGACTCTTTAGAGGGAGGATACCACAACAGATACAAATCTATCAATTTAGAGGGAAAAATACATTTGCAAGCACAAGACATTTGGTGTCTCCTATTCTTGGAAAAAATACATTTGCAAGCTTAGGATATTTGGCACCTTCTCTTAAAGAAAAAAATACATAGGATATTTGGTGTCTGTTATGCTAGGAAAAATTACATTTGGCTCTATGCTCTGTGGCAAATTCACAGTTTTCATTTAATTACTGAGAACGAACTGCCTGCATACAGATAGAAAATTAATTGAGCAGATACACAAAGATAGAAAGATGTACAAGACAAGGACGTTTCTTCTCTCTGGATTTATTTAACCTCTGCAGCAGGATTTTTTATCAGTGTGCATAATATTAACAATATAAGATACACATCTAACACAGTTGATGGGTGACACAGAAAGAAAATTACAGGACCTCCTAGAAAGGAAAAGAAAGCAAGAAAAAAGGACCAGCAAGAAGACTGAAAGTATGGTTATCAGCAAGACAAAAAGCCCAAAATGTGAACTATGATGTCAACATCAAACAAGGACAGAAGTTTGAATATCTGGGAAGCATTTTAACAGACTATGGAAAATGTAACTCTAATTCAAACACTTATTAGATTATCAAATTATGCATTCCAAAAACTAAACAAAATATTACGAAATAGGAAAATTTTGTTAGAAACAAAGAAGTGTTGACTTGCAATGTGATATCCACCCTCTTCTATAGTATTGCAATCTCCTCACAGCTTAAGAAAAAACAAAGTTACAAGGTATAAGTCGTGGAGAGCCATACTTTCCCACATCCTGAAGGAACACAGTTTATAGAAGATAGAATTTAATTTGTGAAATATGACAATAAATTATTTATTTAGAAAATTATAAAAACATTTTTATAATTCACTATAAGAATAATTTTATATTTATGAAATTATCAAAAATATATGAAAAACTAATGAAATATTTATTATAACATATCATATAACACTTTAAATGTTATTTTAGTGGATACCCATATTTAAGTAGATGCTCTGTTTATTTCTTAAACTATATTTATTTTTGTCTACCAGCTAAATATGCAAAAAAAAAAACATGCACTCTCCAACACGGTTCAAATCTGCATACCCCTTTGCATAGAGCATATTATAAAGAAATAGCAATAAAAAATATGAATAAATGCTTTCTTTCATACAATTACATAATGTCTGTAATTTTAATGTGTATTTGTTGGTGGTGGTGGTGGGGGGGTTACCACTATATGACAACCGACCATCTGAAAATATAAGTTCCTGTTAAAATAAAAATTTCTAAAACTTATTTACTTTAATTTTATGATGAGGGTTCAATTTTGGATTTTAAAGTGTCATTGTCCATTTTACAATGAATATGTAATCAGAGTAAATTGAACCCACTTCAGAAAATTAACCAAGTAATAATCTGATGTAGTTATGATTTATTAGTGGGGAAAAAAAAATAATAGATTCAGCTTATATGTTATGGTTTTAATAAAATTCTAAAAATAGATTTCAAAATTTCCAAGGGAGAGAGAGTGTGTGTGTGTGTGTACACGTGTGTGTGTATATATATAAAATATTATTTACTATTGGAGATTAAAACAAAAACATGTTAAAAATCGCTACACAATAGCAACCTTGTTTCAACACACTGTGTCTCTGGGCAATGAGTTAACAATTAATTTCAAAAGCAGAATTCTTCCTCTTTTTTTGAAAGAGAAAGACAAGATGAAAAAAAAAAATAATTAAAATGAAGCTTGTGGGTTTACTGTGATTAACCAGTCAAAGATGGGGCCTATACTAAAATCTAAACCAACTGAAAAAATTTATATATGTCATGATATGAAGTTGTCTACATAGAATCCTAGACAATTTCGTTTGTAACTGATACAAATGATTACATTATTTTGTAAAATATAGAGAAGTATGGTGTGCAACTTTCACAGGAAGTAAAGGGGTAAGGGGATAATTTAGCATAATATTAACTAGCTATATGCTTGGTCATCTTCCTACATAGAATTTTGAAGTTGACAATTTAAAGGCTTTAAGAAACTGGTAAAGAAAAAAAAGAACAAAACTATATGCCCTTTGTTCTTATCTTACCTGGATATAGATATATATTTACAACTAGCAGTAGAGCCCGGCGTTGCCCGGGGATATAACAATAAGAGATAGATCAAGTATCCACCATCATAAAGACTGAAAAATAAAATTGACAAAGATTATTGTTTAAGGTTGACGGACACGCATGTCTTAATTAGTTTTTTTTTTTTTTTTTTTTTACGAATTGGTCAAACCCAAACTCAAACAAAAAACATTGTTTTCAATCGTTATGAGTCTCCCGATTGAATAGAATAATTTATAAAACAATTGCCTTGTAAATGGAATTTTTAAAGCATTCTGAATGTAAAAATAAAAAAAAAAAAAGTGTGCAAGAAATAAGAAACACTACATGCCAAAAAAAAAAAAAAAAAAAGTTTTGTTGAAATTGGTTGAAAAATGTAGGTAGCCTTTCTGTAATCTTTTAGTTTTACAATTTATGATTTTTACTTATTGAATACAGTAAAAAAAAATTGCATATTTTGCTTGTGGTGATTCATAATTAGAATTCTGATTTGAATATATTTTCCACTTTGTTTCTAATACAAAAAATATTAACTTTATTTGGGTTTATTAATTATGATCTAACAAATCTTATTCATTTAGTAGCCTTTCTGTAATAATAATCTTTTTTACAATTTATGATTTTTTACTTATTGAATACAGTAAAAAAAAGATGACACCATGTGTATTTAAAGTAGTTTCCCATTCGGTTATTATTTTTAGTTAGGACTTGTGTATATTTAGATTTCATTATCTTTCCCTAAAGATAAAGAATTTATTCCGATGTTTGTATTCGTACAATCAGTAGAGATCGTTAGATTATTGTTTAAGGTTGACGGACACGCATGTCTTAATTAGTTTTTTTTTTTAGGAATTGGTCAAACTCAAACAAAAACATTGTTTTTAATTGTTATGAGTCTCCCGATTGAATAGAATTTTATCATAAATAATTGTCTTGTAAATGGAATTTTTAAAGCACTCTGAATGTTAAAAATAAAGAAAAAAGTGTGCAAGAGAATAAGAAACACTACCTGCCAAAAAAAAAAAAAAAAAAAATGTGAAGTTTTGTTTTATTGGCTGAAAAATATAGGAAATCCGCTCCCATATTTAAAGGAACCCACATACACAAACAACTCGATGTGAGTTGTCCCCCTTCCATTTTCACAATGTCTTTTAATCGTGTTTTCAAATTGATTTTGTGCAAAAACAATTATATTTTTCCCGTTTTGGTGCTGTTAGAACCACCACAAGGTAATTTTATGTAGCCCTGTGAAGTTTTGTTGAAATCGGTTGAAAAATGTAGGAAATCCGATCCAATATATAAACGTTACAGACACACACACACACACACACACACACACACAATCTGCGTTTTATAATAAGTAAGATAATGTTCACTTTGTACAAGGACCAAGAGCTGCCCAAGTTAGAGAGCTATAGAGTAAGAGGCACAGTTTATGAGGATATGTAGGAAAAATAATGGTTATCACTAGACTTGAACAGGTTTAAGATTGTAGTAATCAGGGAACCATCCTCTTGGGAGTCAGTTCCACAAAGTAGCGGTTTATGAGAAGAAGCTGTTTGAGTGAAACTTACATCTCACTAATGGAATATGAAGGGAATGAGGGTGGTTTGCTACAATATGCAAGTAATGAGTATGTTATTAACAGCGTCATGAGTAAAACATCCTTTTAACATACTGGTTTTTTTTGTTTTTTTTTTTTGTATGTTAAACTTTGCCAAACTTTACATGAAATATATTCTATTTTCTTATTGTTGATTTTGACAATTATAATACTGATTGATAAGAGGAAGTTCATTCATCCTGGTTTAAAATATTTATTTCATTTTGGGTTTGTAGTAAAGAGATGAATCTTATATCCAGAACCTAAGACATCTTAACTTCTAAAAACCAAGTTCAATGATAGAAAGGTAATGCTGTGCATGTAGTGGGATCTTCAGGGTATTATTCATTTATAGTTCTTAAAATATTAAATGTACATTTATATGTCCAGCGGCTGCAATGTGTCCATAAAGGTTTGGTTGAAAAATGCCCTACACTCATAAATAAGAAAAATGTTGTTCTTGTCCAAGACAATATGAGGCCACAAGAATAACACTAGAATTTTAGAACCTGGTTAGTTTTTTCTACCTCACCCACCTGGCCTTGCATCAATCATTACCTTTTCCTGATCACTGCAAAATGCTTTGATGGTGAAAACTTTCTCTAATGAAAACAAGATTCATGAGTTTTTTGAAAACATTTTCACATAAAAACATTTGGAATTTTACCCAAAAGGTACCGAAGAGCTTCCTGATAAGTGGAAATAAGTCATTGTAAATATTATTGAATATATAAAAGAATAAAATGTAATTTATTATTTATTTTTTGAAGAATAAAGTTGAAAATTACTTATAACTCAATATCTAATATACATTGATCAAAGTATATTTTGGAGAGATGCACTGTTTTTATTTGGTTTGGTTTGAATGAAAAGGAATTATTTTACTTTCCATCTTGCTTTTTATTTTTTATTTTTTTTAAAGTTTTATTTTTGGTTAGGTATTTAAACTGTCCACTGATTTTTTTATTTTTAATTTAAAAAAAAATTTTTTTTTTATCTTTCATATCTACTTTTTTTTTTATTATCTTCCAGCTTCTAGCTCATGACTGGCTGCCATCAGCCACATATATAAAAAATGATTTTTTTTTTTTTGTTGAGCATCATTTATATGTTGGTAAATTACTTTTGTAAAATGTGGATCAGATCTATCTGGTATGATTATAAAATTTAACCTTGCTATTAACTCTATTCCATGAAGCTTAATAAATTTAAAAAAATGAAATAATTGTACTTACATACTTATTGGAACTGTTTAAAAAAAATCTAAAACATTTCTTAACATTGCCTTATGACAAAAATGATTTTTATTATCAAGCCATATAATAATTATCAATGCATATTTATATATTGTCTCATCTGTAGTGGGAATGGAAGTAAATCAAGTTAGTAAATTTATGGGTGATTACTTCCTTTTTAGACATTTTAATAATCTATGCAAATAAAATATTTATCTGCATTTAGACAAAATTATTTCCTGAGCAAAATGAACTATTTAATTAATCAGTTCCTTTACACCTATGTTTCTTAGATTGCAGTCTTATTAGTACAAGCCTTTCATGTGAAGCACTCAGATACCTTTGTTTATTAAATGATTGTCTTGTTTCAACTCCATCTTGAAATAGGCTTTGTCATAACTGTTGGTAATCTTTTTCTTCAAGAGATATTTCCATTTCACTGTTACATTAAATACATAAAATTTTTAACATGTAAAGATATTGAGCAATTTATATAATACCAGGAGTAATCACTGAATCATAGATACCATTAAACATCTAAAAATTATAAGGTAATGGATTAATTAAATGGTTTCTTGGCCTCTATTTTAGTTATGAATTCTTTATCTATACTTTATTGAATCTTAGATTTTTTTCAAGACTTTTGTTTCATTGCATCATACTATTAAAACTTTGTAACAATTACTGTCATTTTTGACAGCAAAGGTACAGTAATATTTAATAATGTTCTTAGTTATTGTGATACTAGAAAGAATAAAAACCTCAGAATTGTAATAAATTTTAAAAAAATATTAAAATTCGTTATATTTTGACTGTTGATTTTTTTTTTTTTAAATTTTCTATTGTCAAAAGGAATTTTTAAATTGTTTTTATTTTTAATTTTTTTTATTTCATTTTATTTTTATGGTGTTAAATATATTTGTTAATGTGGAGAAATAATTTTATTTTTATCATATGAATTATCTAAGAAATAGTCTTAATCCATTGTATCCAAAAAGTAATTTTAAGCAAATGTTTAAATTTAAATTTTTTTTTCTTTGAATTTAAGCCATCTTATTAATTGTATTTTTGAAGATTATCAAAGCCATCTATTATTAATTGTATTCGTGAAGACTTTTTTTTTACTTTTACTATTCACAAGACCTAAGTGCTACCCAAGATAGAGGATTACTAAATAGGGATATTGTAAGAATGTATCAAGAGGGAGCAATATTATATAGGATAGATAATGTTTGATCCTAGACTAGAAGAGGTTAAGATTGTGTAGCAATGAATGTTACTTGTCTTGTTGAAAGAAGTGCCCACATGTTGCATGTATTCTCTGCTGAAAGTAAAAGTCTTCTCAAAAGGAATCAGCAAGGTTATGCAAATTGGCTGACCAATGGTAGGCCTCTCAAATGCCTGTATAAACCACTAAGATTTGAGTGCTGGAGCAAGTTACTCTGAATGCTTGTATGTATTGGTGACTGTTAGTTTTGAACTTTGGTGACTCTACACAAATTTTTGGCATTTACAGATTATAAGGGTCAAGGAAGCATCCTGTTGAGAGTCTGTTCCACATTGCAACAGTTGTAGGAAAGAAGCTGTTGGAGTGTAACTTACTCATTACCAATGGAATATGAAAGGGATAGGTATGCGTGTACATGGAATGGTGGCTCCTAACTGTGAATGTCTAAACTGGTGGAATGAAAGAATGTAATTCACCCAAACAGCTGCTATGAAAATAGTGATAGAGAAATGAGAGGCTAGTCACATTTCATCTGTGTGAAAGGGATTGAAGGGTGTTCTCTGACACAAGTCCCTGCAAACACTTTTGAATTATCAAGTTTGGAAAGTGAGGATTGGGAGTAATTAAACTGCACTGTTTCATACAATCATAGCTGCAATTTTTTGACTACAGTATATAAGTGATTCCCCATATGAAATACTTTATAATACTACAAAGATGACAAAATCTAGATCAATATTGAAAATATTCAGTTGCAACTGTTTTTGTTTTTTTTTTTTTTAGAATTTGTAAGTTCTGAGAAACAATATAATTTCCTGTAATTTTAAAAAATAATTTCTTAAAGTAAAAGCAATATTTCATTTGTAAACTTATGGACTATTTCAACTGTCTTTTTTTTATGGGGGAGTGCTGAGTAAATCTATAAAACCTAGTAAAATAAAAACATTCTTTCAAAACATTACAAACTTATTTCTATAAGTTTATCAGTATTATAGTATATTCTACTCATAAATTATAAATGAAAAACAAATCTTTTTTTCTTCCAATATATTTTGACATTTTCTTTTCTTTTTTTTAAACAGTTAAGTAAGAAATCTATTCTTGCATTGTCTGCTGAAAGTGATGGAACTGCTTCAACCTCTGAAAGCCAGACTAATACACAAGCATCAGCATCAACATCGAGAACAAGGATTTGGTCTTTAGCAGCTCTTCAGTCAGAAATTGTTAACATTCTTAATAGTCATAAGCAGCAAAGAGCTCCAGGTAAGCCATTCATTCTGATTATTTTGTTTTTGTTTGCCTTAAATGTAATTTTTTTATTTAAAATCCTCCTTATTGTATTTGGTATTAAATGTCTTGCTGCTTGGATTTCTGTGGAGTTTGATAGAAACTAACATCAGTGAATTGTCAATGATTATTTAGCAATAGCATTAATGGATTTGGTGTTTGTTTTAAATTATTGTTACATTATGAGTATGCTGTAGGTCTTTCCTAGTTTTTGGTCTACACCTATGAGAACAAGAACATAAACTCAATGTGGGAATGTCATTGGTTTGTTGGTGAAAAGTTGGGCAAGTATGTTTACATTTCTCTGATTGACCTGATTGACTCTGATATCACATTTTTGAAAAAATAATATTACCAGCTATACATTTTTGAGGAAAAAAATATTAACAGAAATAGATTTTTGACAAAATAAAAATATTACCAGGAAAAAAAAAAAAGTTGTCAGCATTTAATGACCCATTGAGGTTGATATGCTGTAAAACAAAACAAACCAAACCTACATTTCTTTGACAAGTGAGAAAAAAGAAAAGTGCTTTCTTCTATAATTGATCTATGGGCAGTGACCCACCTGTGGTGAGTAGATATTGTCTAAACATGACAAAGCCTTGATGATTAAAAAAAATTTTGAAACATGCTAAATCTCCAATCTATATAGATAAACAGGTTACACTGAAAGAGAGAAATGAGGAAGTTACTAAATGCAGGGACAAGATGCAAAGAATAACTGAGATGAATGATGCAAACCTGTATATTTCAAAAATAAAGATACCACAAATAGATGCTTATGATCTTCCAGAGGTTATAACAAATGAAATAAGATTTGTGCTTCAAAATGAGAAATGCAGAAAAGCACCAGGCAAAAATGGCAGATATTTTCAAAGATGCAGGACAAGAATTCCACAAAGGATTAGCACAACTATTTACCCAGTGTATACAAAAAGAGAAAGTACTTCAAAACTTCTGTGAAGGCATAGTAATCCTACTTTATAAGAAAAATAAGGAGATAATAAAGACCTTGGCAACTATTGCCTTATCACATTAATCTTGAACATATACAAATTGTTTTCAAAAACACTTACAAACTAACAAATACTCTCAATGAAAACTATTTAGAAAGCAGACTTTCATGTAGATCTCATGCATGATATTCAACTTGTTCAGATTATTATCTGTATACAATCTTTTTCTCAAAAATGGATTCAAATGAATTAATCTTATAAATCTTAAAGAAGACAATCCTTCATCAGATCCAATAGACTGGCACTTCAGAATCACAAATAAAGAACTTTAGTGAATAACAAAACCCACATCACTTAAATACTTCCATCAGCAGCAACAACAAAAACTGGAACGGAAAATAATGATATAATCAAGATGTTAATTTTCCACATTACCTAAAACACAATAGTTTAGAAGGAAACTCTTATCAATATTAGATTGATCGAGTCATTCATTTTCTATGGTTCATCAACCATTTCTAAGTTATTTAAAACCAGAAAATATTTTTAGATTGTAAGAATTTGGGTGGGGAGATACTAATGGTTTAGCAATACAAATTTTACTAGTTAACCCATATCTGGGAGAAGAGGTGGATTTCCCTGTGTATTTGTATGTAAGGGAATATAACCGAACTAACCCAACTGAAATTGGAACGGCTCTCTGATTAGCAATTCTGAGCCATTATCCATTACACTACCAGCACATCCAAGCTTATGGTTTAAATAAGAAAAAATAAGGGATAACAATAAAGTAGAAAACATTTAACAAAACTAGAAAGCACTTTGCCAATACACTTAATAGTGTATAATAAATATATAATGCAAGATATGACAAAAACATGTAAACAGAAATGCTGGAAAACAGGTCATAAAAGCACAAAAATCAATGGAAGGAATAACACTAAGAGATAGAAAGAAGACAGCATGTATCAGAGAATAGACCAAGGTATTATGTAAGGGATTAAAACAAAAATGGAGCTGTATGGGTCACCTGGCAAAAAGAAAAGATAACAGATGGAGTAAAAGGTTGTTTGATTGGTGGCCAATGGTTAGCAAAGTAAGGCAAAAGCTATAGGGATGTGTTGTAGTAAAGAAAAGACTGTCAACTGATAGTAGCAACTGCAATAGATTTCTTGTTTCTCGGCCGCAACACTTGTAGCCAAATCGCAGTTCACACGATAGTCCGACGTAACAGTCCAACACACACCGTAGAAATGACAAAATGGGGTCACAAATCCAACCTTCACTTCTCGCCAACAACGCATGTTCGTTCAGTTCTCTATAATCTAGTACAGGGCACACCTTTCCCTTGTTCTTTTGTACCATGGCCATCAACGGGATGAGGCCTATTGGAAGACCAAGCTCTTCCTCGGGCTACGGAGTCAGCCATCCATTGTCCAGCCACACCTGCAATTCACGCTGGGATTCTTCCTTGATGCGTTCGGGCACTGAATATTCTGACACTCGGTTCTGGAGCTTTTCTGGTGGGTTATTTTCCGACCATTTCCAAAATGCTGTCCATTTTTTGTCTACTCCACTGTCGACAAATCGAACTGTTTGTGAGTGACTGAGAGCAGCCCGAATCTATTAAAGCGGTACGCGTTATTCCATTGATATGCACCTTAGTCACAGGGAGCGCCTTTTTCATGCTCGGTGCGGGGAAGAGGCCGGCACTGACGTCGCGTCCCCCCATTCCATTTCCCGGACACTTAGAGGCAATATGACCTACTTTATGACATTGAAAGCATCGTAGATCGAGACGTGCCTTTCATGCCGATCCGCTGCGCATTTCTACGTGTTGATAGCGGCAGTTTCTGGCAAAATGATTTGGCCCAGAGCACCGATAGCAGGTGACATCGCCATGGCGACGGGTGGCTGGGGTCGGACCTTCTTTGACTTCAATTGGTTGAACAACTGCAGCCACTGGTTCATCAGCCTCTTTTTTGTCAATCATGATAGCACGGGCTCTGGTCAACAATTGATTGAGCGTCAGGTCTTCCATTCTGGATGATGCGCAGAGTATCTGCTTAACATGACTAGGCAATCCAGACACGAAGGCACATGTCATCCATTCTTCAGGAAGCGGTGCGATTGGAAAAGCAAGCTTCTTTAATTCTGCCAAATATACGTCTACTGTCTTGCCAGGTCGCAGACACCGCACCTGGAATTGGTCGTAGGCCACGAACCGGCCAGTTCCAAACGCGGTCAATGTTACTTTTCTGTTCTTTGCTCAGCTGCCTATACACAGCAAGGGCACCGCCTTTCAATCACAGTGGAAGAATCCGTTCAATCTTCATGATCTCACATAATTCGCAGAGCAGTTCCACTTTTTCGATCCATTCAACCATAGGTTGTCCACTCGTATCACCACTGAATTCGGGGATCAGTTTTATGTCGAACGGTCTTTCCGCCATCTTGCTAGAGACAAAGTAAACGCCGAAATAGCTTGTTATAGTAAAGAAAAGACTGTCAACTGATAGTAGCAACTGCAATAGATTTCTTGTTTCTCAGCTACAACACTTGTAGCCAAAATCGCAATTCACACGATAGTCTGACATAATAGTCCACACACCGTAGAAAGGACAAAATGGGGTCACAGGATGAGATAGTAAATGTTTGCTGTTAAGACATGTCTGAGAATACTACAGTTATTGTTGTCATAGAAGAATTTGGCAAAGGCTTTTTCACCTGCAGTTGACTAGCAATGACTAACATTTATGGTTATTATTATTATGCTTATTATTATAAATATTACAATGTCTTCTTTTTTGTAACAAGATATTTGTTAATAATCAGTTAGTCAGGCATTTTACATATACACGGTGTGGCAAAAGTAACACTTTTTTTAAGAACATTTATTGAATAAAAATAAATTACATTAGTTTAAGAAAATTCATACGTATTGTCATATCAAAACAACATGATTTATGATTAACAAACTATTTAACATGTTCATAATTCTCCCTTTCATGTTCAATACAATGCTGAACCCTATCAGCAATAGCTCTGCAAACCATTTGACACATTTCTACATTAATTTCAGAAGGTTTATCAGAATTTGATTGTTTTAATTCAGGAATTGTTTTCAGTTTGAGCCTCTAAAGATCTTTCAGTACACCCCCACAAGTGGTGTTAGATCTGGTAAATGTGATGACCACTCATTTGCTCCATGTTGTCCTGTCCCCCTCAGCTTGAAATTAAGATTTAACTATTCCCAAATGTGTAAGCCATAGTAGAGTGACCTGCTATCCTGTTGAAAGTAAATTTCCTTTTGATTTCTAACTCTTGACAAGAAATCTGTTTGCAGCATATGTAAATAATTATCTTGATTAACAATACCATCAAAGGATATTGGCCCTTTTTATTCGCATGGATGAAATAGTGGCCCAAACCATCATTACTAGTAGATTAACATCTTTTTCCCAGATAACATGTGAGTTAATATCACTCCAGTACAAACAATTAGGATGAGTGATATACCTGTACAATTTAAAGGTTGCTTTATCTTGCCACCATATCTTATCAAGAAAAGTCTCATCTTCATTGACTTTATTCAGAAAAATTTTGCAAAACTCTAATTGTTTATCTGCATCATGCAAGCTTTGTAACAACCTAGAGATGTAAGGTCTTTTGTGTATCTGAATTCTAGTGGCATCTTTTTTGTGTATGTCTAGTGTGTCTAATTCTTGAAAATGGTGTGAGAAGAAATAGGAAGTATATGTATGTGTGGGTCCCAAATTTTTAGTTGGGTGTGTGGTAACTGTTGATATCATCTGTGTAATATGTTAAAAAGGGGAAAATGTTGATAATTTTTAAAGAGATTTTTTTAAATATATTCTAATATTTTTGGATGCCTCTAATTTATATATATGTATATTAATCAGCCCTATTACTATCCACTGCAGCAAAAAAGGCTCTTATAAAATCCTTTCATGACAACTATGACTATGATATTTTTTGATGTCTTAATAGCAAATGGCTCTATCTTTTATCTCCATCTTCTGTCTGGCTTATTCTTACTATATTTGTTACCTATTGGCCACCAATCAAGTAACCTTTTACTCAGTCTATCATCTTTTCGCTTTGTGTCCTGCCCACGTCAGTTTTTATTGTTTAATCACTTGTATTATATCTCTTATCTCAGTCTGTTCTCTGATCCATGTTGATTTCTTTCAGTCTCTAGCTATCTCTATACAGCTTTGCTCCTTCCATTGATCTTTGTGCATTTCTGAGTTTTCAAGTAATTTTGTTAATTTCCTTGTTTTGAACTCATACATCATAGCTGACATAATGCATTCATTATACACTTTACTTTTTAAGCATACTGGCAAAGTACCTTTAATTATACCTCTATTTTTGTTTAATCACTTGTATGATATTTCTTATCTTGGTCTCTTCTCTGATCCATGTTGACTTCTTTCTGTCACTTCTAGTTATTTTGAACATCACACTTTTCATTGATCTTTGTGATTTTTTTCTTATAAATTCCTCTTATCCTTATACATAAATTACTCTTATCTACCAGTCACCAGAATCAGCACCTATTGCCTTCCCTGTAGATATGCAGTTGCATACGTTCCTATGAGTTAGCATATTTTCTACTGGCTTGGATCTCTAGTTCAATACCTTTTCAAAGTATTGTATATCTATGTCTCAACCCACCAAGATGGGATACAATGGGTGTTCAATAGATCTCTGAGATGATCCTGATTGAAATCAGTGGAAATCAATCCATTAAGCTCATAAAATTAATGACAATGGATGAGTTTAATTAGCCATTATCTTCCTTTGATCTAGAATGACAATAAAATGTTTATATTTTGTATGTCCATGTAAACTTAAAAAATAACTTCAGATAATCAATATTTAATTATAAAATTTTAATCTTTTGTTCCTTTATATTCTGGTATGAATTACTATGATTTTGTCTGTAATTTTAAAAGAACAAATAATTCATGACTTGTTCACTTTGACCCTTGTATCTTTAATTGCATTTGTTCAGTATGGTGCATCCACACCATATGGATAATATAAATATATATGTGCTATATAATGGTGGTATAATAAGTGTATGGGCACATGGCTTATTGGTTAGAAAGTTAGCATTCCAATGAATCCAGAATTTGAATCTCACAATGGTCACTTTGTCAGGGATGTAACTTCATAATAATATCAGTCTGAGGAAACAATTCCTTCATGCAGCACTGTTGGTAAGTTCTTGATAAAGCAAACCATCAGTAGACCCAAGCTTTGTGTGTAAAATTGGGTTGACAAAATTGATTAGAAGTTGTTGATGGTTGTGCTAGCACAAAGTCACAAGTCATCGTGACTGAGAGTTTGAATATACTAACTTTGTTCAAACTGTTGATCATGCAAGATTATGTGCTCTCTTTCAGAAACTGTAACTAAAGTCTGCTCAACATAGTTGCAGTATAAGGTACAGGTTGGCTCTGTAGATATTGAAGAAAGAGAAATGTGCTTCAGCAAGCATCCACAACAGGCTGTTCATTGTTCATAATAACTTAAAACCTGCTAAAAAGACACAGAAGAATGATTTAAATTAAAAAAAAACAATCATACAAGTGGACTTCCATATTTGAGCATAACAATTATTTTACATCTTGGAGGTGTTAATCAATTTAGTTAATGACTCAGAAAATAAGATTATTGAAAAAAATTCAAATTCTGGTCTGAGCTACTTTAATACTAATACCTTTGAGTAAAGTGTCAATCCAATCCATCACTGATTTCATACTTAGAAACATGAACTGATTAAATTGACCCATCATTAAATAATTTAAAAATTGTTTTTTTAGTTTAATCACAAAGTTTCTTCATGAGGTATGACTGATAAGCTCAATTAACAAATATTATTGTAGTCTCTAATTCAATCATCTCTTCAATCTCTCTAAAGACTTTATCCACTAATGGACATCAGTTTTTAATCAAGAGATTTTATCTCTTAACAGAGGATACTAACATTTTTGTGGTCAGTATTAGTTAATGGATATTTATCCTTTTGGTGTATTGTTGATTTTATAAATACTTGGTTTAATACCTTTTTTTATTTATTTATTTTTTTTTTTTTGAGCTATAGTTTTATTAAAGGTTTTCTACTTAAAGGTGAGAAACAATTCACCAGTGTCAAATTTTTAACATTAAACCTTATAATATAAAGTTTAATGTACTTATTAACTCTTTTACTGTTGCACTATCCTCATAATAACATATTGTGAGACGTAGCATTTTAACATTGTCAGTATCATGTACTAAAAAAACTGGCAAAAATTTTGAGCTTTTAACTATTACCAATTGACAAAAATAAAGAAAGAATCCCCTTTGAGGTATTGTGAATCAGCCATATAATTTAAAGTAATAATTACTGGCTTCACTTAGAAGCCTGTTAAATTATGTGGATATCCTTACTCAATAATAGTTGAATATAGTAAATTAAAGTTATATACAACCATGACAGTCAAACTCTGAATGAAATTCCAAACTAGACATTGAGATTCAGTCATTAGCATGAAGTTATTTTGTGATAAACCCACAAATAAAATCAGAGTTTATATTATTTAGTTGCAAATTTTACAATAATAATGTCTGCAAAACTGGAATTATTTTATTTATTTCATAAATTGTATTTTTCTATGTAAATAGGATTGAAAACTAACATTAGAAATGAAGATTGCTGGACTTCTTTTAAATGACAGTGATATGGTTCTACCAATGAATGTAGAGAATAGATAGAAAATTTAACAAATGAAGAAGTTTTCAGAAGAATAGGAAAAACAAATAAACTGCTGTTAACAATCAGAAAAAACAGATGAAATATTTGGGACATATAATGAGGAAAGTAAACTTGGAAAATTTGACACTTACAGGCCATACTGAAGGCAAGAGAAGCAGTAACCTATTTGACAATTTTGAGAAAATGAATAGATAAACAAGTATCAGTGACAAAAAGGAGTTGTAAAGGAAAGCAACAAAAAAATATGGAAATTGTGGAGAACTGTGATCATCCACAACGTGAAAGAACATGGCATATAGAGAGGGAAAATTATCTTTTTCAAAATATATATTATACCAAACTTTATCTATTAATGACAAAAACTCAAATCTTATTGCTTAGTACAATACTCTATCACCTTGAGACCTTTTCTTTTTATTTATTCAGAAAGTTTGTTATATAAAAGAGCCGTCATCTGTTGTAGAATATAATTGTAAAATCAGAAGATGCATTCACTATTGTTAGATAAGTCTCGAAAATAAAAATGTGCAAAGAAACCAACTAGGAATATTTGGCTGAAAGAAATGTTGCTTTATACAAAGGAACCAATTGTGGAACTGGTATTTGTATGGTAGAGACATAACATCAATGACCTAGATTTCTCTGAGGAAATCAAAAGAATGAACTTTATGAAAATTCTTGTAAACTTTTTACCACTTATCATTTTGTAAAGGTGCCGTATTTAGAATTTTGTAATTTTGTTGAGGTTCTAGAAGACAAATATTCAACAGCACTGATATGCTTTCATCATACAAATATTATCCAAACTATTGTAGAAAAGTTACAGGAAATGAGAATCAGGTGTGCCTGGACACATATTAATCTATTTTATTAATAAAAAGTCAGTTTAAAATTTTTTATTTTCAAATATTTTTGCTCTTATAAAAAATATTGCAATGAAGTTTTCAATATGTTTATTACATCCATGAAAACCATTAGTAATCTTTCAAATCCACATCTATAAAATACAATGTGTATCTATCTAATTTTTGAATTTGTGGATCTGATGAATTGGCTCATGATTATGATTCCAATGTAATAAATTATAACCATGGAATATTAGTGTTTGAGACTTTTATATATTATATATATATAAGAATCTGAAACCCCCAATATTTACCTAAAGAAGAAACATACATAGAAAACACATTCAAAAACCTACAATATCCATATCGTTTCATCCACAATGCAATAAAAAAGGCATACAAAATATATAATCACAACAAAAATAACAATATCTATAATAATAAATTATATGAGGACAGATACATAATACTACCAACCAACTCCATCATGTCCACTATTCAGAACAACCTATCGCATCTAAATAATATCAAAATAATCACAAACACTTCCAAAACCATTATGGTTATAATCAGATACTCAAACACCCATAGCAATAATATTTTTGAAGCAGGCATATATAAAATAAATGGCCAAAACTGTCCCTCACAATACACTGAAGAAATATGCAGGAATTTTAAAAAATGCATCTATGAGCACAAAAGAGACCTCATAAATAACAATTTAACAAATGCACTAGTCATACATAGAAATAAGTTCAACCACAATTTTGATTTTATAAATGCTGCACTTATAAAAAAGAAAATAATTCACTCAGAAGGAAAATCCTCAAGAGTGCCGCCATTGAATATTATCAAAATATTAATCTACACTCAGGTTTTTTCCTCATATCATCTTTCCTAACAGAATCACTACACTTCCAAGCCAATGTGCACAACAAATATATCAAGAAATAAAAAAAAAAACAATGGAATCTGTCAACACAACAATACAAACAATATTTCTACATGTGAAAATATTATCTTCAAACAAAGTAATTGATGTAATTTTTCAGTTGACCATATGAATATACAATAGCATTTTTAAATTCTTCTGGTTGCTAATGACATTTTGTTTGTTGTTTATAGATACTTTGTTTCAATAAATTCATTTCATTTTTTTGCCTAGAAAAAGTTCACATTGGATGAAATACATCAGTTAAAACTACAGATTTCCTATTGTCTTTTTCCTTTATACATATTGTCTTTTTCTACTGGTTAATTCTGATAAATATATATATATATATATATATATAAGTTATTAAATAATTATATATATATATATAAGTTATTAAATAATTATATATATATATATATATATATATATATATATATATATATATATATATATATATATATATAAGTTATTAAATAATTATATATATATGTTATTAAATAATTATATATATATATATATATATATAAAATACTTTCATACCTCACTAAATTCACTAAATACATAGATTTTTATGTAATGAACTTTTCTGAAGATAATGGAAATTTTCTGTTATTTTTAATTTGTCAAATAAAATTCCATAAGTTATTTATTTCTTAAATTATTTTTATCATCTATGCATAGTAATTTTGTAATTGTAGTATATTTAAAAACTGAAATATTTTTGTCTTTTTTTTATGGCACAGATGAAGTAGTTTTAAATAAAATATCTAACCAAATATATTCAACTACTATAACTATTATGTATCTGCATTTGAATTTTAATTATTCTTCAACAATCAATGCTATCCTGAGACACGATAAAACATGTTTTATTTTTCTGTTTGTACAAATTAGTTATTAATGTCTAGATGATGGACTTAAATTTCTGTTAAACATTTTCCAATCCTTTATGGATTGAGCTTATTCTTGAATTGAAGATTTCTCGGGTTATTTTTAACTATTAAGTTGATACAAACATTCCCAGTTTCATCTATTGTACAATGTTAGGAAAATTTTAGATGTGTCTGCTCAGCTCTTTATTGATTGTGCATTCAGTCAGCAGTAATATATGATTTAAAAATCTTTGGAAAAATTCAGAAATTAGGAAAATGGATTCTTCATGAAGTTAAAAGTATTAAAATACTCATCTTCTGCTTAACATGGCAAAAGGCCATTTTGGATGAGAGAGTCACTAACAATGAAAAATTACTTTTAATATGAGAATCATGACTAGTTCCAGGGCAGTTTTCAACATTTCACCCAAAACAAAATTACTAAGGAAAATGTTCTCTGTTTGGCATGATTCAAAGAGGATATTTTATTTGGAGTTTGTTTGAAAGATGCATTGGATGAGAAAATAATTGTTGGGTGGGGAGGCAAGAAATTAATTTTACTGCCTGACAATATCCATCATTGTTTCATGTGATGCAGTGAATAATCATGGACTTGAGATGGAAAGTTTTCCCATATGACAGATTCTCCAAACCTGTCACCTTTAGAATTTCATTTGTTTTACATCATGCAATACTATTTGTCTGGTCAATAATTATTAAAATTTCAAAATATTAAAAAATTCCTCAAAGAATTGATTCAAAATTAAGATTTTCTTTATGATAGAATATAGATTGTTTACATTAACATATGGACTATTGTCCTCATCTTTGTTTTTATCACAACATTTTGACCATTATGCCCTCTGGCCTTCATCAGATGTTTGTCTTGCCATGTAACCTTCAGAGAACATTAAAATGAACCCTTTATTTAATGTAACTCTGTAGTGTATATAATACCTTTCTACCTGGATGCATAGATTGCTTATCTCTATGTAATTAACTCTCCTGATGATAAAGCTTGTTATTTTTAATTTGTCAAATAAAATGCCATAATTTGTCTTAAATTATTTTGATCACCCGGATAATACATAGTAATTTTGTAATTGTAATGTATTTATGGAATATTAAAAACTGAAATATTTCTGTCATTTTTTTTATGGCACAGATAAAATACTTTTAAATATGTTTGGTAAAATACTTGAAAATTTATTTAATCTATTTCTGTGTATTAAATGAAAGGTTCAGTTAGAAGTTATCTGAAGGTTATTCAGAATGACAAACACTTTGTAAAAGCTGGAGGACACAACAGTCACAACATTGTGATAACAACAAAAAAGATGAGAACAATGTAAATAATGATAAATTCACAGAAGTTCAGACAGAGAATATAGTTTAATTGAAAGGTGATGTAAAGTCATAGAAAGCCAATGAAAATACTTTGACTGAATAATTATGCTATGAATAAAAGCTTTGTCAAAAATACTAAGTTTCTACATGGATATTTATGGGTATTATTTTATTTTTTGTGATTTATTTCACAACAAATCTGAAACAATATAATTAAATTATTGATAGTTTGTGAGCTTAGTTGAATAACCACAACCATTTGAATAAGTTTCATCAAAATTTGTATGCACAAATTTCATGAATAGGAGGACCTTCCATATTAAAACTCGGCTTATGTTTTTATGTTTTTTGGTTAAAATCCAAAGAACATGACTAGTTTGTAGTAGAACTGTTATTTTTTTTTTCTTGCATTTTTTCTCCATTGTTGATTTGTTCTTACATATTACATAGCTACTAGCATTATTCAATCCAACTACTAGGAGTTTAGTTACCAGCTGATTTGAAGAGATCTCTGTATTCTACAAAAATATAAGGAGATATTTAAATATCTCCTTATATTTTTGTAGTCTTTTTTCCTTTTATCTATTGCTGGGATACATATAAAGAATGCTAATGCTTTCACTAACAAGCCTGTTGGATTGCATATGCTTAAAAAATGATAGTGTACAAAGAAAGTTATGAAAAGTATACATAGTCCACAGCATAATGATGAGAAAAACTGTTTATTTTATACAACAGATATTTCCTTCCTTATCAAAGCAGTTAAATCTGTTTCTCCATTAATCATATAGATCAGAAATTATACAGTGTATGTTTAAGATAAAAAAAATCTGCTAATATCTACATGTCAGGCAATATCCTTGTATATAGTTATTTGGCTAAAATCTAACTGAATGTTAAAGAATTAATGTTCTTGTCAGAAAATTGCATCAGTTGTGTATTATATCATTAATTAATATTTTTTTTAAACCATTTCACCTCAGGAAAAGCAATAAAGCCACTAAGATGCAAGGGATTTACTGTGTTTAAGAGAATATGAGAAAAAACATTAAGAAGAGAGAAAACAATAAAAGAACAGGAATTAAGAAGACAGAAGATAACAATTGACTTTACATTTACATTTTTGAAGATCAAATTTGACTGGGAAACAAGAAGCCAAAAGAGAGTTCTACAAGAGAGCTGTGTGACAAGAAACTGTTAGCGTAGAACTTATGGTTATGTCTATCAATTTCAACAGTAAAATGATTTGACCTTGCAAATAGTTGTATTATGCTTAAATTCATAAAGTCTCGGTACCAAAGAGAAAAATTCATCAGAACAATTACTCTGAAAGTATTTATAGAAAAGGTACAGGTAAGCTATGTTATGGCAGTGGGAAAGTGAGTAAAGTTGAGATACTAGGTGTCAGGACCAGTAACATTGCAGATTCTTCTTTGGATTTCATCAATAATCTCTAAATATATAGCAGAAGCATCAGACCACATGTGGCAAAAATATTCAAAGCAATTGTCGATTGACATTATATATTATACATTGTTGAAGATTGTAGATGACAAAGAGAGTTCTACAGGTAAGAAATGCAAGAAAAGAAACTATTAGAATAGAACTTAAGCGATTTCAACAGTAAGACAATGAGACCTAGTAGCCAGTTTTATTAATACCCCCCTCTCCATGGTATAATGCGTAAAATTTTATGTCATGTGCAAATTAACTACACTAGAATTGAACACACATACACACACACAGACATAATTATTTATTTGAAAATTATGACATAAATATGTTATAAAATCACTACAAAAATAGCCATTTTGTTTCAATACTTCTGGTGTCTTATCAAGTGATGGTGTTGAATGTATAATAAAAGTTTTTTTTAAAAACCTTTTAAGTGTTAAAACAAAATGTCTATTTTTGTAGTGATTTTATAACATATTTATGTTATAATTTTCGAATAAATAATTATATTTGCTCTACTCTGTATTGAACACTCTTAAGAATATTTGTTGGTTATTGGAATTTATTCCGTATACACCAATCCTATACTTGGGTGTTTGTGTGTGTATATATATATATATATATATATATATAATATATATATATTTAATGTAATAGCTAGCTATTCATTTTCAAGCATACCTTTTACTTTATCTATCAGCTTGTGATCTGTGATGATGCACATATGGTTTTGGAATGTTTAAATTTGAGTTTTTGAGTCAATGTCACTCAATAAAAACCATATAAAACTACTGGAAAAATGTATATATCTTCATTTTAGTGTGTATTGGTATTGATTTCGTCATAGCCTTATATCTTTTCAAATGCAACCCTCTTAAGGCTTATTCCAAGACACCATGACTCAGGACTGATCAGTGTGGAGAGGGATTGTTAATAATGTTCTGAACAACCACAGGGAGGGTTAAGGATGATGATGATGATGATGAAGGCTTATTTGATGGTTTACTGAAACTTCTTTGTTGTTTGATGAAACTTTGTTTTTGTCTTTCAAGTTAGCTTATGACCAAAATATACAACATCAGTCACTTAATCATTTTTTTCTTTTTCTATCTTTTTGGATGTTAAGTTGTGCTTTGTTGTCA
Organism: Acanthosepion pharaonis; assembly: GCA_903632075.3. Lineage (NCBI taxonomy): Eukaryota > Metazoa > Mollusca > Cephalopoda > Sepiida > Sepiidae > Acanthosepion > Acanthosepion pharaonis. The sequence goes on along the minus strand of CAHIKZ030002121.1, from coordinate 31,428 downwards.
TTAAAACAGCCTTCTTGAGGTTAAATTCAAAGCCTATTCCTTTGATGATATGGAAAAGACAATTCAAAAATATTTTAAGCTTCATTTAGATTGCTGTTTGCTAGCAATCAGAATGTGTAAGGTAAATATTTTTATGTAAGATAAAAATTAAAAAAAAATTCTAAATCTGTGGCATATTCAAAATGATCTCCTGTGATATTGGTTATCAATATCATTTTTTAATTTGGAAGTAGTTATAATTCATTTCTTATCCAAGATGGCTCAGTAAAGACCATTATTTTATAATGCAATAGAAAAAAAAGAAGATTTTTTGATAAACTGATAACATCCATCATTTGCTCAGAATGATCTTCTTACTTTTAAACTCAATTTTTTTTTTTTTTTCAGATCAGTTCTAGTTTCTTAATTCTGTATATCATCGGACCATTGCTGACTTAAAATTGCTAGCCTCAGATTGTCCTTGTCATCCTATTTATCTCTAAGCTTTTATAAAGCAAACATTATTTTGGTTATTGATTTTCTGAATGCAATAAAATAGCTTCCTCCTACTTTTGTATAAGTGATGTACAACCCGTATTCCATCCATCCTTGCCAAATCCACATTTCTTTCTGTCTTATCTCTTTGCTATGTTTGGTCCACATGAATTAACCATCTGTCACTGATGTGTATACCATTGTCTCAGGCTTGCTGGATTCTTGCCAATCTGTAATGGCATTGTGTGCTAGAGTGTAACTGCATAGGAATGAATGTGACAAAGTAAATATATAGTCATTTTGAAATGTGGAACTTTCAGAAATTTGCTATTAAAATTATACCTTCATCCTATTTGAGATAGCTATGATTTTCATTGGATATCTATATCTATAATTCTCAAAATGTGTGTGTGTATGTATGTTGTTTATGTGTTTCTACAGTTTTCATCCGATTTCAATTAAATTTTTTTTTGTTTGATAGATAATTCTTCAGTGCCGGTTTTGAGTCCAAATTGGAAAAAATTACAACCTTGAAGGTGAAAAATCGAAAAAACTGATTTTATTTACACTCTGCGCAAAAATCAAAGGCAAAATTTAATGTCTGTAAAAAAAACAAAAAAAAAACACGTACAATCAATTTAGAGAGTTGAAATCTAATGCAAAAGATTATTAGAATTATAAAAAAAAATTATATTATAAATAAAAATTATTGTATTATTATGATGGTTCATGGAAGAGGTTCCTTCCTTGCAAGATTGAGAACACAAAAATGGCCATTTTCAGGGCCACCTCCCATTCAAATTGTTAACCCACCCCCCATTTGGGGATGTGCCTCAGTTGCACATAATTGTTGTTACTAATACTGATTTTTGGGTGGGCTGACTTTAGACTTAAACTGCTCCAACTGAATGGCAAAAATTCCCAGTAATGAAACACCCGGTTGAAGATGGATTATACTGTTAGAATATTTATATGAGCATAAATAACTTATTTTTCTGTCATATTAATATGCAATGTGTAGAGTAATGGGAATCTGTTTATTGTAATTATTAGATATATTGAACTGAAATTATTTCATACATAACATGTGTAATATTTCATATATAAGCACAAGAATGTGTTTATTGTAATAAAAGAGAACCAGTGATCTGTGTTATGCTTTACTATCATTTGGGATTTTGTTATGCAGAGATTTTGCAATGTAGTGGAAACCTTTTATTCAAACTCTGTATCCATTCAAATTAGTACATTTCTGATCTCTATCAAATTAGGAAGTGTAGCTAAATCAAAAATAGTCAAATCTTTTATCTCTAATGAGATTTCTATCAGTATAAAACTATTTTATTTCTTTACTAAAATCTAAAATAAGATGCATTTAGATTTTATGATGAACTTGCTCAAAGTATCCATCAATCCTGATTGGGAAATCTCATTTTTACTTTGTTGTAAGTAGTGTTTGGCTGTATGTTTGTTACTATAATGCAGCAAAAGTAGCATATAGTTTTCATGCTTTAAATTGAAAAAAGAAAGCAATGGTTCAGAGTAATTTTTCATTAGTATACATTGACAAAAAAATCACCCCAAAAAACAAGTCTATTCAATGCTCCATTAACATTTCATTGCAAGGTTTTTTCCCTTTTTATCTGCATTCCACTTTGTCAGCCATTGTGGCATACAAGTGAAAATAGCTTTATTAGCAATTAGTAATAATAAAGCTTAGTGACAGTAATTGCAAATAATTATAATATAATTTTTACAAATAAGAAATAACCAAACATTGAGCAGAGGCTATATGATTATATATAATTTTTAACTTAACTACTAATCTCTAAGATAATAAATCGTTGTCTTTATTTCACTTATTGTTTTATGACACTGCAGTTGATGCAATATTAGATTGATATACTTTGCCTCCATAATGAATGTTATTTATCTCTTATCAGTTTTAAGACAAAATATAATTCTGCTAATAAATTGATTTCTAGTCAAAATAGGGATAAAGATTGTTTTATTTTAGAAAAGCTTACTTAGAAGTTCTGAAGTTCAAACATAGGTATAGTCCAGTAAGGATACTGGATTTGTTTTTTGTAGAATATGTTGTAGTAACCATTTTAAAAAGATTATTCAAGAGTAAACAACAAGGACACTGAAACATCAGAAAGAGAAAGTTGAAATTTCTATGGCACATAATGAGGAAAGAGGTCTTGGAAAATTTATATGTAAGATATATATAGACAGAGAGAGGAAAGTTGCACATAACCTACCTAACGAGCTTGTGTAAATGGTTGGCAGAATGGAGATTAGAGAAAATACCAAATTTACTAAGAGCTACAAAAGACAGGAAATTGTGGAGAACCATGATCGCCCATGTCCTGAAGGGACATGGCACATAAAAGAAGAATTTTAACCAACATTTAATTTTAAAGTTATTTTGCAATAGAAATCTGATCCAAAAGCTAATAAAATGTAATGAGTTGCATTTGAATTGATTTCTTATCTTCTTATAAACAGTTTTTCTGTTATTTGATATTTATAAATGCACACACACACACACACATATATATTGTCATCCACAGACGGACTGTTTTGCTGTATCACAGCTCATCAGTGTGGCTAGGCATCCGATTACCTCAAGCAGGGATTGAAGCCCCATCAGTCGGAGATTTTGCCTCGAGCTATCAGTGCCTGGTAGAGAGGAAGGCGGATTTTTTTATGTACTTTTTCTTTGAATAAACACACCAATGACTGAGAGAGCTCAATTCATATCTTTTGGCTTTCACATGAAATTTCAAATACAACTTTATATTTTTGGAAAGTGGTTAGTGGCAAGAACTTTTTAGCACTCCTTCGGATTATAATATTATTATGTTCAGTTAAGATCTTTGCAGCTCTATTAAAGTCAGCTGGTTGTTGTATAACTGATTCTTTATTATTTCAAGAGAATTGTATTCTTAAAGTTTCATCATCATCCCCACTTTAATCAGTGTTATTTTTTAATTATAAAGCTTGCTTACCTTGGCTTGAGTAAATAAAGGAATTTTATTTTAGAAAAATAAGGGATGTATATTCTCTTAATGTTCTTTAAAATAATCTCAATAAAAATTTAGTTTCTAAGCTTTAACCATTTTTACTGTGAAAAGAGTTCTCCATGAACAAAATTCAGTCACCAGTAATTTTTATCATTAGCAGATACAAAGTAATTAAAACCTCATTTATTGTTTTGTTGTTTTTTTTTGTTTTTGTTTTTTGGTAGGTGGGGGTGAAAGGAGCATTCTGTTAATCTAACTGAAATATATTTCTTCAGGCATTGATACTGTTATATCTAGTCGCCAGTCGTTATATCTCGCAAAAAGATATAATAACAAAGTAAACCCGAGTGGTGGTTTAAATAATAATACTTTATATCGGAATGTAGGAATGTCAAAATACAGAGACAGGTAGGAGTAAGCTAACCGAATGGTGTAGTCAACGAAGACCTTTGTTGTCTGTTGATCCTCCCTGGACTGTTTACTGTGGTCGGCATCGGCCACCGAACGTCCATTTATGGTGAATAGGGAAGTCAGGTTATTTCATCACAACACCTCCCCCGAAGCTGAAATTCTTCCTTTTGAAAATTTCTGCTTCTAATATCGTCTTCTTTTTGGATCCGGACTAAACGCCCACTGGTTTTCTTTGCAGTGTGCTCCTTCTTTCAGTCGTCGCAATTTGATCCTTTTTTTGGCGAAGATAATTTCCGCTTTCAGCCCGTAAGGCTGGTTCATCATGATACAGGTTCCAATACACTATTGGTAGTGTCATGTTAAAAGCATCGCATAACACTTCCATCGAATTTCTTCTTCGCTTTTTTCACTTTCTTCACCATATCGTGGTCTAATCTGATTGATGTGTCTTTACACAAATTTATTACTTTTAATCATGTAGACCACTTTACCAATCCTTTTCTGGATTATGCCATCCATCCAAAAGCTTTTCCCACTTTTAAAGTTTTTAAAAAAACTTTGTCTCCTGGTGTGTATTTTTTATATTGACTTTTTCGTCTTTTTAGCAACTTTTTTGTTTTGATAGGGTAACAATCTATCGAAAATTGATCTAATTTTTCTTGCGAACATAATTTCCGCAGGTGACATTTTCGCATTATTGTTCTCATTAGGAGTTACCCTATAGATTGCTAAAAACTTTTGAATAGTTCTTTCTTCAGTGTCTATACCTTATTTTTACGTAAAGCACGTTTAAAAGTGTCGACAAATTTCTCGGCTTGACCGTTCGACCTGGGATGGCACACTGGTGTAGTTATGTGTTCAATGTCTAAGGCGGTACAGAAATCCTTAAATTCCATACTTGTGAACGCCGTACCATTGTCGCTAACTAATGTTCTGGGAACCCCGAAACGACTGAAAATTTCATCCAATGCACTGATGGTGTTCCTAGATGTAGGATGCTTTCACTTGACTACTTCAGGCCATTTCGATAAAGAGTCCACCAATATCAAATAATAGTGTCCATTGATTGGTCCAGCATAGTCTATATGTAGACGTGCCCACGGCAAATCCGTTTTAGGCCAAGGATTCATTTTGACCGGAGGTGCCCTTGCAGCCAATTGACAACCTCTACATAGTCTTTTACAAAATCTTCGATATCCTTGTCCATTCCTGGCCAGTATACGTAACTACGCATGAGTGATTTCATCCGGGACATTCCAGGATGACCGGTATGAAAATTCTTTCAGTATATCTGTCCGTAGAGATTGAGGTATGACAATTCTATCTGCGTACATCAACGTGTTGTCGCAAATTGAAAAAGGTGAAATCTGAGTTCCTTTTTTCTGTCTTTTGTTCCATTTCGTCTGGTTCTTTAATTTCACAATATAGTGATCTTTTTCCGCTTTTTTTTTTTATTTTGTCCAATGTTACTGGCAATTCCCTGATTGTATTCAATAAGAGACCTGAGATTTTTTTTCCTCAGTTAATGCTGCTATAACCGTCTCTTCTAACAATTCTTCCTTTTTGGAATCAGCCTTGACAATCCATCCGCATGACCATGTTCTTTAGATTTGACGTATTCCATCCTAAAATGGTATTAAGTAGGGTTACACCCCATCGCCGTAATCGATTAGCTGTATGCGTAGGAATGCCTTTTTTTACTTCCAAATATTGAAAGTAACGGTTTATGATCCGTTTGCAGTACAAATGATCTACCATGTAAGAAGCGGTGGTATTTTTTTAACTCCGAACACAATCGACAAAGCCTCCTTCTCGATCTGGCTATAATTTTTTTCAGCCGGAAGAAGAGTCCTTGATGCGTGCGCGATAGGTTTGGTAGTACCATCTTCATATTTGTGTAGCAGTGCAGCACCCACTCCGTATAAACTTGCGTCAGTTGCTAGAATGATCTCTTTCTCAGGATCATAATGTGCTAAAGCGAGATCTGAGAGTAGGCATTTTTTTATTTTCTGAAAAGCCGTCTCGCACTCTTTTGACCAAAACCATTTTTTGTCTTTTTTTAACAATTCGTTGAGGGGGGCTCTTAAATCATACATTTTAGGTATGTATATTGCATAATATTGTGCCAACCCCAGAAACGATTGTAGTTTCAAGAACTGTGTCGGGTGCAGGCATGTTTTTAATTGCATCGGCCCTCTGTGGGTCCGGTTTCCTGCCTTCACTGTCTATTACTTGTCCGAGATACGTAATTCTTTCCATGAAGAATTTACACTTCTCGTGGCTTAATTTAAAACCAAAATCTTCTAGTCTTTTTGAATATCGCTCTGATGTGCGTTTTATGTTCTTGAACATTCTTACTTTTGACTAGAATGTCATCTAAATAGGCGGTACCAAACTCAAGGCCTGCCAGCATAGTGTCCATCACCTGTTGAAACAAAGCTGGGGCGACTTTTAAGCGAAAGGCAGCCTATTTAGCTTATAAATACCTTTATGTGTATTTATACACAAATATTTCGAGCATTCGTCACTCACTTTAATCTGCAAGTATAAGGGTCAGACAGGTCGATTTTTGAAAAAATCTTCCCACCATTTAATTTTGAAAAAATATCTTCTGGTGAAGGTAGTGGATAACTGTGATTCTTAAGGCAATCATTTAATCCAGTTGAAAAATCTGCGCACACTCTTATTTTTCCATTTTTCTTTTAACATAAACTGTGGGTGAGGCCCAGTCTGAATGTTCAACCTTAGATATCACTCCCATTTTTTCAAGTCTTTCCAATTCCTTATTAATTGTGTCTAAGGAGGAAAACGGGACGTTTCTCTTAGGTTTGAAAATTGGTTTCACATTTTCCTTGAGTTCAAATTTGACTTCCGTTTTGGTACATAAACCCAATCCCTCAGAAAAAAACTCTGGGATATTCTTCCTTTAATTCATTTATGAATTTTTCATTTTAATATTTTTTGTTTTTCGGCACTGTTTATTACATTGCAAAATGAGTTAATCGGAGTTCAAATAAATCAAAAGTACTATCCAGTCTATTCAAAAAAAAGACATGAATTAATCCCTTGGACTACATACACTTTCGTTTTTGCAGTCTTGCCACATAACGAAATATTGCACTTTAATTCTCCCTTAAAGTTTAATTTCTTTCCTGAAACCCCTCTAGCGGTTTTTTTTGGTTTCAGATAATTTAGGTCTTCCAATTTTTTTTTCCAAGTTTGTTCGTCAATGATGCTTATGTCTGAACCAGAATCCAGTAGGAAAGTAATTGTATGATTATTTATACGTACATCTACGTACTTTCTATTTTTCCTTTCTGAATTTCTTTTTCTGATAATACCAGGCTTACATCTTGTAATTTTCTTTTCTTTTCTTCGACAAACTGTATATTTATGCCCTTTATTTCCGCACGATTCGCAGAATTTATTTTTGTACCAACATACGTCTTTGGTGTGACCTTTTTTTCCACACGTTTGGCAGAACTTATTTTTGTACCAACACGTGTCTTTGGTATGATTTTTTTTTCCACACGACTCACATTTTTGTACCTTTTTGGGGTTTGGAGTTTTTCGAGTTTTTACGTGTCGAACATTAGCAACACTTTTCTCCTCAATTTGAATATTGTCCCTTTTTACGTTTATGAGACGTTGGCATTCTTCGGTTACCCTTTGTAATGTTATATTCGAGTCTTGCTCGACCATTATTAATATTCTCGACCTAATTTCTTTATATTTAGGATCAGTTAGTCCTTGAAGAAAAATTAGGCACTTGAATACATCTTTGGTTATTTCTTTTAACTTGAATTGTTCAACCAGAGAGTTCACTGTTCCCCGTATGTCACAAAATCCTCGTTATCTGCTTTAACGATGTTTAGGCATTTGTATCGCGTGTGGAACAGACTATTCCTTTCGTCAAATATTTTTGACAGAATACTTATAGTTTCTTCAAACGAAACTTCTTCTGGTTTTCTGGGCAATATCAAGTTTGAGTACTTCCTATTCTCGTTTGTCCCTAGTTTCTGTACTAGTAATGTTACTCGTTCCTCATCCGACCAATGTTGACATCTCTTGGTAAATATAGTTTCGAAACGTTTAAAGTACGCTGGAAATGTAATGCCCAAATCAGGATCATAAATAAATTCGGATAATGAATTTGTTATTCCTTCGGCAGAAAAAACAGTATTTTTTCTTTCTCCAGTCGCCTGCTCCAAAACTTTTTCGAGACTTTTTTGCTGTTGCAATATTTGTTGTTGTAAGTCTTGGTGCTGTTTTTGTTGCTGTTGTTGTAACTCTTGATACTGTTGTTGTTGCTGTTGTAAGCTTGTACACAGCATTTTAGTCATTTTCAACTAATTGCTCCATCCTTATTTTAGAATTCAAAAACACAGAAAAAAAAAATTTTTTTTTTTTTTAGACAGTTAACACTCTCAACAAACAATTTACAGCCGTAATATTTTTTTACAACCCGTAATTTTTACTTGAATAATTATTGTTAGACCGGCTCGTTTTTTGAGTCGCGGTTCAATATATATTTTTCAAATCACAATTTAACAGTAAAATTCTTACTTTTCAAAAAAAGTTTCCTTTTGACTTGTGACTCCGCTTTATCGAACATCCGTTCAGCGTATATATTTTTTTTTTTTTTTTCAAGTAAGTACGTTGCACAATCCTTCGTCGCCAACTGTTATAGTTAGGCGTACTAAAAGTTTTTCCATGTAAGTTTCGAATCCTCGTTAGCCAACTGTTATAGTTAGGCGTCGAAAAAGTTTTTCCGTTAAGTTTCAATCCGTTAGCCAACTGTTATATCTCGTTGCCAGTCGTTATATCTGGTATAATAACAAAGTAAACCCGTGGTGGTTTAAATAATTTTTATATCGGAATGTAGGAATGTCAAAATACAGAGACAGAGTAGGAGTAAGCTAACCGAATGGTGTAGTCAACGAAGACCTTTGTTGTCGCTCTGTTGATCCTTTTGTTGATCCTCCCTGGACTGTTTACTGTGGTCGAACTTTATCGGCCACCGAACGTCCATTTATGGTGAATGGGGAAGTCAGGTTATTTCATCACAACAGATACGATCTCTTGAAAAAAATTTTTATGTAGCTTGACAAACTTTAGCAAGTTCTGTGGCTGAAAAATGTTTGAATAACTCATGAAAAGTTAAGAAATACACAGTTTAAAATTATAATTGTATTTCTTGTAATTTCTATTTATGCAGTTGAAATTCCTCATATCTCAGTTATTTTGCTTCAACTATTTTTGCTATTCTCTTAGTTATTTTATTTTAGTGGATATAAAGTCAATACCTTTTTATTTCCGAGTGTAGTTCAATGAGAAAATAAAAATGGTATCAATTTTATAGAAAATCTCTATTTTTAAAATGCCATGAGGTAATGGATCATAGCCTTCTTTTATCAGGCTCAAACCACCGCTGACTAACCAATTAGTGTTCTTTGCTTTTGTTCTCAGTTACCCAGGCAAATGGCTTCCTCCAGTTTGACCAATCAGTACACAACTTGCTATTGGTTGAATCATGCTTAGCTATACAAAAGCCACCATTACAGCATATACTGTTGGAACAGTCCAACATGAAGAGTGGAGATTAATGCCATTTTCAAGGAACAAAATGCTGATGCTACATGCCATGTGTTGAAGTAAGGAACTTATTTTCCTTTGCACCAGATGCAAGCCACTCTGGCTTGCTTGCTTCTATGTGATTGTTCACCACAAAATGTTTGTACATTAAAAGTGTAAATGAAGGAAAGTAAAATGCATTTTCGTCATTTGATGCTTTTTATTTCTGGATAGGCAAAAAGATATGTACTATTTATGGAGATGGTGCCATATCTGAAAGTATTGTTAATAAACTGTTTACTAGGTTCAGAAGCGAAAATTTTGATCTGGAAGACCAAGAACATTGCAACAGGCCTGTAGTCATTAATGATGATCAAACAAAAATGTTGATTAAACACTAATCCAGGTCTCATGACATGGCTCATATTTTATATGAGCATTGTAAGGCATTTGAAAATACTTGGGTACATGCATCACTATGATGATTAGGTGTCTCATGATTTAATGAAAAAAAAAATAATTGATCACATTTCCATCCGTTTCTCTGCTCAAATACCACAAAAATGACCTATTTTTGGAAAGAACAATTACAGGTGATTAAAAATAGATTGTTTACAACAATATGGCGTGAAAAAAGTCCTGTGGACAATGAAATGAGCCACTATTAACCACTCCAAAAGCTGATCCATCTGAAGAAGGTGATACTGTGTATCTGGTGGGATTAAAAAGGCATTGTGCATTACAAACTCCTCCTAACATTTCCATGTCCTAGGCAAGACGTTAAACTGCATTCGTAACCTGAGCATGACGTTAAACTGCATCCACCTCCTGGGCATGAAGCTAAACTGCAATCATGTTTTTTTTTTTTCATAAAACAAGTTTATCTATGTTCTTGGTAGGACATTAAACTACTACCAAGTATAGTGTAGGAAGCAAGATGGACTAGAAACTAATTATTTGTATGAAGAAAACTTTACCTACATGCCGTCAGCTTGTACGATAAACCTACAACCTATCTGTTTATACCTAGGATGGTAACTTCAGAAAAAATACTATAGTTTTTCCATACAATCTATTGAAAAAAAATAGACAGCTTTAAACTACCAATAAAATCATAATCCACAAACGGTTTACACAAAATGCTATGCCTAAACTGCCTGTTCATACAAAAATACCTATAAAATTGCAATATATAAAGCACACATTTACAAAAATCAATTCCCACAAAACTACAAATCCCCCTCAATGGGGCCAACTGCTTACCATAAGTGGTGACCCGTGATGTCTGGGGACAGATTCCTGGTGACTGAGTGACTCCTGACCTGGTATAAAATGGCCAGGAATTTCCACAACATGCCATTTCAGTTCCGACCTGAGATAGATGAGTGGATGGAATAGCCCAATCCAATCCAATTGGCTAGTCACATAGTGGTAAGGGCTAGTTGGGATGAAAGATAATGGCTACAATATGGCTGAAAATCCTTACACCATACTATACTTGGGTAGATATGGTGGGGGAATGTGGGTGCTTGCAGTCACTTTCAGCATGACTATACTGTCTGTGTAGCCCTAACAGATCAGGGTGAATATGATTAGTCCCTCCTGATAGTGTCCTTTAAAAAGAAACTCCAAGGCAGGTGGGGAGCACAGACAGCTAATACAAAAACAAAATTATATGACTCTTATAAATGATCCAAGAAACAGTACAAAAATTCTGAAACCGTGATAATAAAATACCAGGAAAAAAATCAATTTCCAATTTTCATAGTCACAGAATCATTAGAGAGTAAAATAACAAAAGTGTCACTTTTTGTGTTACAAAAAGTTATATCAGCCATGGTAGAACCAAAATCAGTAAAAAAAAAATAAAGAATAACACATTTCTAATTCAAGTAAAAACCAAAAAAGATGTGGAAAAAATACTAAAAACCAATCAAATAAACAACATGAAAGTAAAAGCTTATCTCTCCCAATTTCTTAACTCTTCTAAGGAAGTAATAAAATGCCCAGAACTGTCACTCTGCTCACTGGAAAGATGTCATGGAGTAACCTGTCACCCCCATGAGTGACTTCACTATAGGTAGTAACTACCTTTAAGTATCTGTAAGTCAATGGACTACAGAGACTAGCTGGGATCTGTTGAGTACGACTCGGATGTGACAACTACCAACCTTCCTATAGTAGCACTCACTACTTGATTGGCTTGTGACAACCTTGTTCATAACTTACCTTTATTCTTATTGTATTGTTTTTTTTACAATAAACCTTTACTTATTTTATCCACCTTGTTTTTCAAGTATATATTCTTATTAATTTACATATAACATGGAAGAAATTAAAATGATGACATCCTAAAAATACAAATGGCATTTTGGATGTTGTAAAGAATACAATTAGTTAAAAAAAATTTTCAATAAACACACATACATTTTGACATTCAATGAACCTTTTGCTCTCTACTAAAAGAAATAAAAATAGGATACACAATATCCAAAAACTAGAGCCATACATTTGTAATCCCCATAGATGTCAACTCACAATTTGGCCATCTACAAGATCAATGTACAAGAATACCAGTCTGTTGAAGATGTGATGAATTTGAAATTGATCATGAAATGGACACCTTCAAAGTTTTCCTTTATCCCCAAACTGCAAACAAAACCATTCAGCAGATTCTGTATAGTGTAACATCAACATCAAAAAAAGAAAAAGAAAAAATAATAAATACCACAAGAAAAAGAAAACATCTTAGAAACTTTTGTTGTAGAGATTAAAAATTCCATGGGTGGGGGAATAACTTTATCATAAAAATGACATACTTTTGTGTACACAATAAGAAACCATTCACTTACAACTTGTTTAAATGAATTAAAAAAAAAACTAATAGAACTACTAAAATTTAGTATACCACAAACAAATCCTATCCTGTTAACCTCAAACAAAAAAGAATCTGTAAGTAGAAAAGAAATAACTCTGAAAACCCCAATCCAAAGTACAAAAATCCTTCAAGAAATAGAACCCTCCAAACATTCACAAGAGAAACAAAAGGTTCATAAAAAAAAATGACATAACCCAGTACATCACTAAAGAACCAAGAGAAATGGACATAGATGAAGAAAACTCTATCTCACCTCAAATAAGGGAATGGTCATCATCCAGACAAAGATTGCCAAAAGAACCTAATGGAAAACAAATAAAACAAGACCAAGCAGAAACAAAAAAATCTCCAAAGAACAAAACATGCCAAAAACAAAAAAGTGATAACAGACCAGAGAGCATAGCAATTATAGACACTTCACCCATTAAATATAAATTCACAAAATAAAAAAACTCTAACACTCTAATTTTGTTCAGCTGCTGCAAAATACAGTCCAATTGTCCCAAAAAAACTAAAAAAAACTTATTCTAAGTATACATTTTTTTGTTCCAAAAAAAATAAAATTTCCTTGTTGCTCCCACAGTTCCATCCATGTTTTCTCATGACTGGAATTGATCATATATCTTAGAAATCAGAATGTTATATCTTCATTGCCATATTCACATCTGTTTTCTGTTGTCATGAAAGAGCATTCTTCAGTCCATCCAGGTTCATTCTTTGATGTTTATCTCATCCACCGGGGTTAGACTTTCTAGTTCCACATGTACATGTTTTCTAAGGGATGTCTCAAGACTGTCTTGTTTTTAATATAACTTGCCAAGATTTTTTAGCTTGCTGTAGCCCTTTATTGTACCTCAATACCTCTTTGAAGAAAATAAAATGGATCTAACCAATGTCTTTATCAACAAAAGCCTTATTTACAAAGATAATTTGAAACCTCTATCTACAAAAATTTCTTACAAAGAATATATATTCTATTCATATGAACTTATCCTGAAAATTTGTTGGCATTAAATAACCTATAGAGGTCAATATGCTATAAAGCAAACCAAAACCAATCTGATATTTCTAATTGGATTGAATAAAAGTAGCAGTTGATGAAAAGTGTCTGGGATTGGCCATTCAGAAGTGTGCCATCTAAATCAGGACAACGCCAGACCTCACATTTCTTTGCAGATCCAGTGGAAATTGGTACAGATTGGCTGCAATGTCCTACACCTTCTGTACTCATATGATCTTGCACATTTGGATTAATACTTATTTCAATTCCTACAAAATTCTCTTAACTTCAATTTTCTAGAAACCTGTAAAAACCACTTAGAGCAGTTCATCATCCAGAAAAATGTCAAGTTCTGGGAGAATAGAATCATGAAGATGGCTCAAAGATGATGAAAGGTTGTGGAACAGAATAGCACATATGTAGTTGAATAGATCTATGTAAAAATAGTTAAATATTGTCACTTAAATTTGCTTAAAAATACTATGAAATTTTGTTCCAACACAGTAATATATAAATAATTTCAGCAAACAGATTTTTGCTAACTTTTTTTTTTCTTTTTTTTAACTTTTTAAAAACAATTTTCAGCATTTTGAAAACTGATAATTTTTTGTTTATAACAACTATTATTTTAAATCATATATAGGACAATTCAAGTTTTTTTTAGTTATTTATTTGACAGTTCTATGCATGATTTAATTTTGGGAAGTTATGTCCATCACAAATACTAAATTTTCTTTGTCAGACATTATTGCCATAATCCTGCAATATATCAAATGCAGTGGTCTCATGTTCTGCGCTATGAACAGATTTTTCTATTTATTTAATGAATGTCACAATTTGATTTCCTTGGACATTTAATATTCTGAAAGCATTGAATTTTTATTTTTTTCATTTGTTGAAAATCATGAACAAAATTAGTCTTTTATTTTCTTTATTTGCAAATATTGCTTTTGTGCTTGACTTTACATGCTTTTTGTTTTTGATAATTAAAAGTGTATCTATTTCATTTCCTTGCTTTTTATTTTCTGTTTCCTTTTTTAATGTTTGCCTTTATATCCAATGATTTGATTTGTTTGCAATATGCAGTGGATTGATATCAAGGTTTTCATTCAGTCAATATTTCACTGCCTGTTTTTCAGTTCTTTTGAAGTATTTTACTACTATTTTAAAAGACTAAAACCAACATTTCATCTCTACAGTCAAAAATAAATAATATAATAATATATTTTTTCATCTGAAAGAAAAAATAGAAATAATATTCTGATATTATTTAGGGATAATATGGATGATAATGATGAACAAAGTTATCTCATGTTGTAATACTGATTTTATACTATTAAAAGTTGTTTATATACTATTTAGTTGTAAATAATTTTAATGGCAGGTTGATTTGTGACTATTCAAACAAATTTAAACAATGGATTGCTTCAGGAAAAATAATCTTTTTGTTATTGTCATCTTCCCCACTTTAAAAGACATCATAAACAACCATGTGGTTATCACAATTTTTTCTTTAAAAGTGGAAAAAAATAGAACCAAATTTGTTCATTATTTACATTATTTGGACTATTGTCCTCATCTTTGTTGCCATATTTATTACAATGTTTTGGCCGTTGTATGCTCCAGCCTTCTTCAGGTGGTTGGAATGTCGAACTGAACCCTTTATTTCCTCACTTAAGTAGACTGTTCTAGTTTGCATCCTGCCATGCTTAATGGATTGCTCAGTTATCAGTTATCTCCTGTTAATTTCCCTCTGAAAGTTCTCCTTCTCTTTCGGTCCTGTCACTCATCCAACTAATGCCTTTTATCCACTGTGCCATGTGTCCTTGAAAAGGACATCTGTGTATGAATTTATAGGTATTATAAACCTAATATCTTCAGAAACCATTTTTAACCTCTGCTCATATTTGCAATTTTTGCTGTTATCATTTCATGTTTTTTCCAGAGCTCATATTGCAATTTTTGTTTGTTATTATTGTTTTCTCTTATTAATTTATTGAGGTTATTAATTTCAGTTTGACATTCCAACCACCTGAAGAAGGCTTAGCGTACAATGGCTGTTTTGTTGTAATGGTATTGAATTTAGATGAGGACAATAGTCTGAATAATGTAAATAATGTACATAATACCTCATCTCAGAAATATAGACAGAGACCAAATTTGTTGTTGAAACAAAATTGATTGATTTGTTTTTCTATGGCTTATGAAGGTTATTTTAAGCCAGAAAATATGTTTGGATTGTAAGAATTTTTTGGAGATAATAATGATTTTACTGATACATATCTTACAATTTAACCCATAGATAGGTGGAGAATAGGTGGATTCATACTTTCCCAATGGCATTTGTGCATAAGCGAATATAACAAACCTTACTTAATTAAAACACAGGAAGCTGATTTCCAAGTCTGGTAAAGTGTTATCTATTACATTACCTGAACATCCAAGCTTGTATTCCCAAGTGATCACCCATCTAGGTACTAACTAGGCTTGATATTGCTTAACTTTGGTGATTGGGTGATAATTGGTATTTCAATGTGATATGGCTATAAACTGCTGAAACAAGTACAGAAAAAAAGGTTTCTGTATTTATAACATGTAATTATCAGAGTAACTGATAAATTTATGTAATAGGAGTGACAGTGACTTACCAGGAGCAAAGCGAATTCGTTGCCTCGCGTGTCGAACCATTCTCTGAGAGTCGGTCGCGGGCGCCTTTTACTGCCATTTTTATGCAGCAGACTTATTTGCATAAGAGAACCACGCTACCGATTAAAAACCCGGCGAGTGGACGGGAGGCCACTGCTTTTCTAGGCTTCAAGTAGACTAGACAGATTGCAGACAGAAAGTGACAGCAATTTCTGGACATAATGATAAGCTATTTCGCAAACATGGACGGCCGGTTTGATTTAAAGATAATTCCCAAGTTTGACGGGACTGGATCTGTGGTTGAATGGCTTGAGAAATTGGAATTGGTGTGACCTATCGGGAGTGAAGCGGCTTGATCGTCATCCCCTCTTCGCTAACCAGGGAGCATTCGCGGTTTACCAGCAACTATCTACGGAAGAGAAATTGACGGGTTCAATCAAGGGAGCATTGATGACAGCATTTGCCCCCTGATAAATTCACGGCATACGAACAATTCAAAGGCACGATATTGCGTCCGGGTGAGACCGTAGATGTATATTTGGCTGATCTACGGAAGCTCTCCGTCCTTTTTGGAGGAGTGCCAGACAGTGCGATGGCATGCGTGTTCGTCTGGGGGCTTCCTGATCTTGTGAAAAGGCTCCTGCGGTCCTCGGCCAGGGCGGATGATATGTCTCTCGAGGAGCTATTGGCCCGAGCTCGGGCAATCATAAAGAACGAGACAGCAGAGAAGGAACCAGTCGCCGCTTGGTGCAGCCCTCCCAGGCTCCCCCCGTTCTTCCCCAGACATGGGCCCACTTGTCACATGCTATGAATGTAATGGGCCCAATCACTTCACGAGGGACTGCATGAAGAGGCAACAATTAAACGACGTTGCTATCGATGCAACAAAATCGGTCATCTGGCCAAAATTGTCCGGGAAACGGAGGCGGGATTTAGACTTCAGCCACTCCCCAAACAGCAAGTCCACTCCCATCATTACTGTGTGTGCCCAACAGCAAGGCAAACTCGGTGCTCATGGTCAATCTTGAGCGCGAAGTTTATGTCGGTCTTGGTCGGCGCAGGGTATGGCGGTATCTACCTTAACCGAGCCACGAGGCTTGCTGTGGAAAGGGCACCGCCAGAATTTGCACAGCAACTGGTAATACTGCAATCGATGTGCTGGTTATGCGAGGAAACCCCTGGATTTCAACCTGTTGCTTGGCATCGACGCCATTAAGGCACTCGAGTTCACATCACGCAGCATGGAAGCGGAGTTTGAAAACCACGGTCCGACTGTGCAGCGATTCAGATCAGCGGGCCGATTTCAGTGCGAAATTCAATGAACGGCAGGGAGTTTGGGTCGCAGCCTGAAGTGGTCGGCAGGTCATGCACCAGGGAAACTTCAGAATCGGATCTCTGAGTATCCAGTATCCACCGAGATGAGAGAGGAGTACGAGCATGAATTACAAACATGGATGGACAATGGTTGGTTGGTGCCGCATAGTAACAAGGAGTTTGGCCCGCCCAAAGGACTGATACCACTGATGGCCGTGCTGCAGACCAATACATAAGGTAAGCGTCCTGTGATGGACTATAGGAACTAAATACCTACGTTGAAACATTCACAGGTGCAGCGGATGTTTGGCGCAGAAAAACTGCGAGACTGGAGACAGCATGGTGCGAAACGTGTCCATTCTGGACCTCAGGAAAGCATATCTACAGATTCGTGTTGAAAATCCCTGTGGCCATATCAAACAGTTGTGTTTAAAGGAAGAGATATTGTTTGACCAGGCTGGGTTCGCCTGAATGTGGCGCCCCTGATAATGCGAAGCTGTGCTTAATGCTGTGTTAGCACAGAATGAAACTATAAATAGAGCAACGCTGCATATATTGATGATATATATATCAACGAGGATGTGGCGTCGGGCGAATCTGTGAGGAAACATCTCGAGCTCACGGACTGACGAGCAAGGATCCAGAGAAGTTACAGGACGGAGCTAGATTGCTGGGGCTAGAAGTATGGAAGGAACAGGGTCGACTGCGATGGCGGCGTGACGAGGAAGCAGAATGGTAGACGGCCCTATGACTATGACACGGAGAGGTATTTTCCCATGTGTGGCCGGGTTGGTGGACACTTCCCCGCGTGTGGATGGCTGCAGTGGGTGACAGGCGCCATCAAACGCCGAGCCACCGCCGTAACGCAGAACTGGGACGACAAAATTTGTGATGCTCCCCTGAACATATGATAACGGACACCATTGCCCGGCTCAGCAACTGATCCTGCACAGGGAGAATGGTGCGAATACGGCGAGCTAGACGTGGGTGGACGCGAGTTCGCTGGCTGTCGGAGTAGCGCCGAGGCTAAGGAGCTATCATCGAGGATGCATGCTGGCTACGGCCGATAAAAACACCCAGCATATCAATGTGGCTGAACTGATGCCGATTGAAGGGAATCAACCTCGCGCTTAAAAAATGGCAGGCTACGGTATTACATGTGAACACAGACTCCTCTGCGTGTACCATTGGTGACTAATGCCCTTACGGAAAGTCTCGGCTGAACACCAAGGTCGCTAGCGAGATGCTCATAAGGCAACGACTTGAAACTCTAACGCCTCTTGTGAAAGAGTATAAACTTTCCGCTGACATAGCGCTTAGTTAGATCCGACCAGAACCGAGCTGACTTGTTGACGAGAGTTCCCCAGAAGTGGTTCAACAATGTGAAGGAATTTGAACCTGTTCAACCAGTATGTGCTTCTGCTGTAGGAAACCAGAGCCTTGCTCAGTTAACTGAATTCATCGACACAGCGGGCACCCTGGAGTTAAACGACACTATATTTCGCACGTAGGATCAACCCATCCATGTCGAAAAGCAGCAGTAAGATCGGTCGCTCAAGTTGTGAACAGTGTCAGTCAATAGATCCAGCTTCTGTCAGATGGCAGAAGGGAGAGCTCAGTGTGCGTGAAACTTGAGTCGTCTGGGAATGGACATTACACACTATAACGGTCGCCATTTTTGACTGATCGATTGCAGCCCCACACGGTTTTCGATCTGGCGACCACTAGTTCGGCAAGACGCTGCACACGTAATCCAGCAATTGAGTCGGTGTTTTTCTAACGTGGTGCCCCGGTAGAAATCCTGGCTGATAATGACACTGCATTCGCAGTCAGCAATTTAAACAATTCATGGAAGAATGGGGCGTCCGATTCCAACCAACAAGCCAAAACCATCTGGAAATGGTATTGTAGAGAGGTGTCATCGGACAATCAAACGGATTGCTGCGCCAAAAGAGCTGCTCTATTATGGAGGCCGTATATTGGTATAACGTTACACCCAGGGATGATGTGTCTGCCTCTTCTGCGCCCGCCAATCTGCTGCATTCGTACAAATTCGAATAAAAGGAATTGACATTGTGCCTTCGCCAACCGGGCAACTTTGACTCGTATAAAGAAGGAGACGCAGTTTGGGTAAAAAATCCGCACGGACGCTGCACGCCAAAGTTTGTGAAAGGTCGGTCACAGGAATAAACAGTCCGCAGTCATCGACGGGATACCGCGACATGTGGGAGATGTACGTCCACGGCTCACTTCATTGTTACCAACGGATGATGGCGTGACACAACGTCAGGGAGTAATGAATGGCAAGAACCAAGCCCAGTGCAAGTAGCAGCGACACCTCATCTGAAAGCGAGAAAGAAGTAGACTTGAACCTTAATGATCCCCGGAATATGATTCAGACCAGGACACATCTGACGATTCAGCCGGGAGGAAGTCATGGTTATACCACCACGAAGAAGTGCAAGGGTGAAATGACCAGCCCCTCACTGTCACATGTGATCATACGATCAGGGGGAGTGTAATAGGAGTGACAGTGACTTACCAGGAGCAAAGCGAATTCGTTGCCCTCATGTTTAACCATTCTCTGAGAGTCAGTCGCGCTGCGCGCCTACTGCCATTTTTATGCAGCAGACTTATTTGCATAAGAGAACCACGCTACCGATTAAAAAACCCGGCGAGTGGACGGGAGGCCACTGCTTTTCTAGGCTTCGGCGAGACTAGACGGATTGCAGACAGAAAGCGACTTCTGGACATACGACAATTTATTTAGAGCATCATCCTGAACATTATTTTGTTTATCACAGTGTTCTATATGTGTTCCCCAATACTCATCTGATAATATTTTCTCCACACTATTTTATTTTTTAATTGCTCCTTAAAAGATGTGATTTGCTGGTGTTTTATATTACATGGTAGTATGAATTTGCTATATTAAATACTTTCCTTGCATTACATATTGCTTTAATGGGTCTTTTAAATAAGTATATTTTTAGTATGAAGTTATTATTTACATGTGGACTATTGTCCTCATCTTTCTTGCTATCACTGTTTCAGCTATTGTGCTCTCTGGCATTCATCAAGTGTTTGATCCAGGTAACCTACAAGGAATTTTAAATTGAACCCTTTATTTAATCTCCAGGAGTAGATTGTTCTCATTTCACTGACCATGACTAGGGATAGCTCATCTAGTTCTTATTTAGTACACAGTGTTGGTGTGGGAATTTGGTGATGTAGTAATTGGGAGTTTAATTGCTGGACCAGGCAGTGATTGACCAGCACTAAATAAAAACTAGATGATTTATCCCTAGATATGGTGAATGGAATGAGAGCAATATATCCCCATAGATTGGGAAAAAAGTTTAGTTTGAAATTACTTGAAAGTTACTTGGATTGACAATCACCTGGTGAAGGCCAGAGGGTACAATGGTTGAAATGTTGTGAAAATAATAACAAAGATGTGTCTATATGTAGGTAATATAAATAACTCTTCATCTCAGAAATTCAGACAGAAAGTATGAAGTCAGTTAATTCTTGTTGTCCAAGAAAACATTCTGGATTAATTTTAAGCATCGATATAAAAATCTTATATAAAAACATTAAGAAGAAAACAGTTACATGTTTATAAGTCTATTTTTGAAAATGAATATCATTTAACTTCTCATTTTGGAGTTAGGTTAAAAAATGAAAATTGATTTTTTGAGTAGATATGATGATTAATGTAGTTTTTTGTGGATAGGTTTGCTCATATGTCCATACTGAACAAAAATTTTCTCAGACCTCTAGTAATGGATATCTCTCTGCAAACATAAGCTTATCATCTATGCCTAAATCTTTCTTTCATTTCTTTAGTTAAGACTACTTTTTCATTTAATACAATGTTTTTCTTCTTTTTCTCCCAATAGTATCTTGCTTACATATTCTACTTGATTTATCAGCTTGTGTTTTGTTGCTTTTAAAGCATAACCTTGTTTTCTTACAACTAACATGACTAAAATTCAGACAGAATTTTGTGACAGATTTATCCAGTTAAAGAGCTTCTTTTGTCAAACTTTAGAAAAAAAATGACTGTATTTTCAATCAAATTAGAAAATTATAAAGCATTCTTTGAGAACCATTGTCTATACCTTGAGGCTTACAGAAATCATTTTCTTTTTTCTGTGTGAATGTTTTTTAACAATCATTTTCTTAACTTCAAGCCATGAAATCTATAATCAGAAATCTTGTACTGGATTGGTAAAGCTCATTAACTTACTTTCCTTCAAGAGATTCAAACTCTGGAGTTTAATGTCTTTCAACTTGGAAAAAAAGTATCTTCATCAGCTGGTCTTGTAATTGTGATATTTACTTTTCAGTGTTTGATTTTATGGACTGATTTTGATTAAATTTTTTTTGCTATGATGTTCACCTTGTACAAGACCCAAGAGCCACTCTAGGTAGAGATTTACAGAGTAAAAGACAGTTTATTGGAATATGTGGGGAAGATGATGATTAACCCTAGATTTGAACAGGTTAAGATTGTAGTGATCAAGGAAGCATCCTCTAGGAGTCTGTTCCACAAGGCAGTAGTTCATGGGAAGAAACTGCTCAAGAGGAATATACATTTTGCAAATGGAATACAAAGAGAATGAAGGTGGTTCACTACAATTTGCATTAGAACTGGTGGAACAAAAGAATGTAGTTTGTTTGAACACTTTTCATGGAAATAGTGATAGAACACTTGAGAGGCTTGTGATGTTTTGTCTGTGGGAAAAGGGTGGTAGGATGGAAAATAATTCATCACCCACAAGGATGCAGAGATGCTTTTGAACTCTATTGACATTAGAAAGTAAAGACTGGGCAGCAGTACCCATATATATATATATATATATATATATATATATATATATATATATATATATATTTAGAGTTCTTTTAAAGGTAAAAGATAGCAGGCAGTCAGGTATTTATTGGAGAAAATAAAACCACATTATTTTTCATTGTTCCTTACAATGAATTGAATGTCAGAAACAAAAAGATTTTTTCTATTGATACCAAAAAATCTGAAACATCAATGTTTTTAGGTCAACCATAATTGACCTGCTGTATTCAAAGATCCTTGAGATAAACCATAGTCTGTATTCATAGCTCAATGGTTGGAAGGCTAATTGCAACTAGAGTTGTTTGTTTCAGATTGCTATGGTCTTATCATAAATTCCAGAAAGGAAAGTACCTGTTTTGCTGGCATATGAAAGTCCCCATCATCTACCATCAAAAATTATTTAAAAATATCTCCTGGGTCTTATATGTGAAGATGGGGTATATTACCTAGATACAGTAGCCTGCTAGTACTTGCATCAAACCTTAAATTCATAATACTATAATATTAATTGCAAATAGGGGCATGTTTTACATGCCACCAAATACATTACCCATTTTAAAAATCAAGGTTGGTGGCTTTTGAGCAAAAGATAAGATATTAGGGATTAGCATGTCCATGAGACAAAAGTTTTTAAAAAATGTGATGAAAGTATTAATATATCTGTACAGACTTGAAGATGAATGGTTGCATCCTTTACATTAATTTAAATAAGATTTTGATCTGATCTTTGACCCCAGCTAATATCACTTGGTATTTTACAAACAATGATTCTTTGAAGAATGGATGTTTACTTGATTCAGAACTTCTCTTCCCTCAGGGAACTGAGCTTCATCTACTTGGCATTTAAGGATGGAAGCTTTAACTTTGTAACCTTCAGTCTAGTTATTTTGTTACTGTAATACTGATGCATTATTAATGCTATAGAATTTAAATTTTTACTGATAAAATGATATAATTATTGTTTGCTTTATCTTTATTTGCAATGTTTTCCCAAACAGATTTGTCAATAATTTAATTCAGTTATCAGGATTCTCTCCAAATTATTTGACCTTAATTTATTAAGTACATTTCCTTATATGTTCTTCAAAAAATATTTTGAGTTTATTCATACAAGCCTACTTTATATCAAGTAATCTTTTGTCTGTCTTCAATATTTTTAAGAGATGAGCTTTATTTATAATCTTAAGGAAAGCAGAAAAAAAGATACTCTAAATCTTCAGGCATTTCCTCAGCATAAAATCAAAGTAGAAAGCTTCCATTGTCCTGCACTCTTTAAACAAAAATTCTCATTCATATAGGTACTGTGGCTTGGCTCAGCTTGTTTCCTCTGTAAATAAGTTTACTTATCTTTCCAGTAAAAATTTGGTTGTTGGGAAGTGACTCAGTTCTTAAGAATAAAGTTGTGGCAAAATAAATTTTCATGATTATAAAATAATTTGATCAAAATTTATCAAGATTAAGCTTAATTTGGAAAATAATTTAAAAAAAATGAAAACACAAAGATATTATCTAAGAAACTAAGTGAATATTTTTATAATAGTTGAACAAACATCATGATATCTCTGGGTTTGAATGAAGAGACTTTGATTTTTCTGTGGATCTGAATACTTTTATTTGAGTGGCATTTTGTTTATATATATTTTCATTATAATCAGTTTGACTAAATTTAAATGAGTTTGGATAATCATTAATGGGAGAATATGATATATAAACTCTAATAATGGGTAATTGAATGATAAAATAGAAAAAATCTAATGTAATGTGTTTTCTCCTTCGAAAGAACATCAATTTTTACTGATAGAATCTTATGTTGGAAGAGGGGATAAAATATAAGAAGTGCTGGTTATAGTTATACATTAAGAAAAACACTGAAGATTCAGGGACACTTAACTTTAAATTTCTGGTGTCTGATGTGTTTCCAAGAAAGATACAATTATTAGTCCAACCATCAGGTCCATGTAATGTAGCTCTATATTCATCAGTAAAAATTACTGTTGAGAAATCAGTTTTCATGTAATTCTTTAACTAACATACACATTACTCTGATTTTTACTTTCATGTCTAACCAATGTTCTTAATATTCTGCAGCTTTTCTCTCTGTTTACATTTTTAACACTAGTTTCTTCAAATATTTTCTTGCTTATTATTTTTAGTTTTCCTCGAATCTGTTTTTGTGAAATTCTTTATGCTAGTTTTATTTTCTTTATTCTTATCTTTCTAGTATTTTCTATTTCTTTTTGTTGTGTGATCTCTGTTCAGTGTTTTTGCAATTTCTTAAGTTGTTTCCATCATTCAATAACTTTAAAATATCATTATTTCTCTTTTGAGGTTATATCTTCTTAAAAACTAAGCTTTGTATAACTGAAATTAAAAAAAATAAATATTAACAACTATGCTATTATACATATTTAGTTCCAATATAATAAATGATCCTTGAGTCATATAATAAAATCTCACACCACCAAATACGTTATTGTAAATATTCATAATAAAAACAGATAATATAAGCTGAAATTCACTTAACTATATACTGAAAGCACGGAGGTATGGTGGAGTAATGGATAGCAGCTCGGATTGATAAATCAAAGAGCAGAGTTTGAATTCCGGTTGAATCCATTACATTCACTTATGTGCTAATACCCTTGGGAAAGGTATGAATCATCTTTTTCTCCCCCATTTATGGGTAAATAGCAGGACAGACTGGGTTCTATAGCCTTGGATGGCAACTGGTCTACTGCAGAAAGAAATGTCAATTTACTGCAGGAAAAAATTTACCTTGTCAGTCATGTATTGAAAGATACATGATCACCTAAGTGTGTATCATGTGTGGCACATAACTGACTGATATACTGAAAATGTTACCAATATTAGCTGGTTCATATCAATTTTATTGTGAAAACATTTACTTGCATAATAAAATCTGACAGTGTCATGGGTCCTTACCTATAACTACAGAATGAACTCTTCCTAACACTATGTATACTATGCCTCGCAAGAGAGAGGGACGAATCGAGTCAAGCTGATAGTAGTTCACTCCAAACCAGACTGACAGTCATACTACCACCTTCCACATCTTGTATTATTATTTTGTGTAATATACCTTCGTTATTTCTACTCTTGTGTTCATGTTGTTCTTCCTTGGTCCTAACCTGGACCATAACACATAGTATATATGAAGTGTTAACTAATAGCAATGAATGAAGCTTGTCAGTTATTGAAAAAGGCTAAATGTATTTGACTAATTATGAAAAAATTTGTTTATAAGGAAAACAATTTTTTTTTTTTTTAAACAATTCTCATATTATATAAGATGGAATTATATCATTTAACAAAATAAATTATCATGCTTGAGATAAATATTTGAACATGTCTGTATGTATTTAAGAATAACATTAGCAAATTTGAAAATATCCAAGTTGGAAATGTCCTGCAAATAAATCCTCTTCAGTGAGGATTGTGGTAGGAGTATTTGTTGCTAATGGACGACCTCTGGCTAATGATCTGTTGAGAAGGAAGAAAAGGGTCTGTTTAGTATCTGGAAATAAAACTATATCTTCCACTTAAACGTTACCATCTTTAATAATGCATTTCTATTGATCATTGTGACATTCTAATGATTTTTCGATGCCATTTGAGAAGCCTCTTAGTTCGCCACTTCTATTCTGCAATAGATTTTAATGACACAAACCTTAATACTCTACTTGTGTTCAGGATATAACATTGTTCTCTTAATATACCAAAGTCCTCAAAGAATAAGACTTCAAATCTGTGTCCTGCAAATACCATATTTCTCTACCATATGTGCATTTTTTTCATGAAAAACTTGGTTTCAGAAATTATCTTGCATATTATGCTATGAAGGTCATGGTTTGGAGGTGGTCAATGGTTGAGGTGACTGATAATTATACACTCCTATAGAAAGTTGTGGAGAGTCATGATTGCCCATATCCTGAATAAATCCTCAAGATTATTCCATAATGAAGCATATGCACATTATATAATAGAAAATGTGTTGTTCCTTATATTAGGCAGAACAAATTTATAGACATTGTTCAATGTTTTTTTTTTCTAACATGCAGTAATTAATATTGCTGTATTGTTTGGTTAAAAAGCAAATTTCAGTAAATGTCAATAGTGTCAAGAAGATCTCAAGTATCAATAGTGATATTAAAACCATAGAAATAAAATTAGATTTTGGTACTACAATTAGAAGAATCTTGATATAGTCATATACAACAGTAAAAGCAGTAATGTTTGAAATGATAAATACAATTAAGAGAGAAAGAACTTTGGGAAGCCTGATGATGATTTTTTTTTTTTTAGATAATGTATGTATAGCAGTCAAATTCCTGCTTTGTCAATATTCACCTTTACTTTTCTGTTCCTCTTCATTCTTCACATTTCTTTCTCCCTGCATTTTTTTATTCATTTTTTTTTTATCCTGTTGTTTCTTTTTTTAGTAGTTTTTGTTTCTTTGTCTTCTCCTCTCATGTTCTCTTTCTTTCCATCATCTATTTTCTCTTCCTCTTTTCTATTGATCTTTCTTCAGTTATATATTTCTTCTCTCTTTTTATCCGTAGTCTCTCATCCATCAATTATCCTTATCTTTTAACATTACATTTTTTCTTATTCATTATCTTCCTTTCTGTCTATTATTTTTTATTTCCTGACTCTCTTCCTTCTCCCTATTCTTTAATTTCATTTCTTCCTTATCTTTTTGACAATTGATCTTTCTGAAAATGGTTTAGTATTATTTTAATGTTTTTTTTTTCATTTTTGATTTTCTAAAATATAGGTTTTATTCAAACATTCCTTTCAATTCTTTTCTCCTTGTGCTTTAATATTGTTTCAGATTATTTGTTTTATGTTGCTGGACATAAGCACAGTTCCTCATCACTATATTTGAATAAAACATTTTGTTTCAAAACCTACAGAAATTCTGTACTGAATTATCTTCATATTTATCAAAGTTATTTCCTTGAAAATGTTTACAAATTTTTAATGCATTCTCAAGTTCTTTGTAAAGTGAAATTATTCTGTGTGATAATCTGCAAATGGTAATCAAATTATCCACTTGTGAATGAAAAAAAAAGAAGACATTTTATAAAATATTTGAACTTACAAAAACATTTAAATTATAAGAGTTTATATATTTTTTCCAGTAGCTATAGCTACCATATACTAAATTTCAGAATATCTAAGAAATATTTAAAAAATTTTTTTAAATAGTTATATACTATGTAATGTTTCATTCATAATTGTATTTTTTTAATTAAATCAAAATTTTATTAGATATATAATGTGATTTTTAAAAAAATTTTGAATATGTATATTATGAATTTTATTTGAAGTTGTTAATTGTGGACCCTCTATAATATCAGTATAAAAATACAGACTTTTTAATTGGCTTAATATGAGATTTTATTTTTCAGTGTCACTCTCAATTTCTCCTACAGTCAGGCGACGTGTTGTGACTTGTAAGAACAACCTCACTGTTGTGTGAAACCCCTTAGTTTTAGTTTAAACCTTTTATAGTGCAATTTAGGCCAAATAGCTTGTTTGGCAACAGATAAAAATTGCATAGATATGCTTTAATGAATTTGTACAGCTCACATACTGAACTTTTTTAGTGTATATTGTGAATATACTTTATTTAAAACATTTGACATGATTTTAGTCTTGGGAAAAATTTAGGAAAAGATAACTTAAAAAAGATCTTCATAATTGAAGCATAAAATATTTAAAAATCTACAAATATTGCTATTGCAATGATATTTTACAGCAGGAAACACTTTATAAAACAATTAGCAAAAGTTGTTTCACAGCACAGTTTTTTTTTTTCTTTTTTACTCAGTTTTTCTAATTTTTCTTTAAGCTAAGAAATATTGAATTTCTAATATATTTAACAAGTGATATTCACAATATTACACATAGTAATAATATCATTTCAGCATAAATCTTTCTACTGTATTTTTTGAATGAAGTAGTCATGAGTTAGATTTCAATCAGATTTATCTCATTTTGTCTTCAGTTAGGTAAAGCTTAAAAAATTAATTACTAAATTAACAGCAAAACTGAATGTGAATCAGTTTCCATAAAATAAGATATCATTTTCATGGCTTCCCTATTTTTTCTTCAAAGTTGGGTGAGGTATATTTATTTCAAAGTTATGCATAATTTTGTATGTTGTGTAATGTATTTGAATGTAAGTGTGTAAAAGTGGTTGGTTACTGAAGAAAATGTATCTTGAATGGTTTAAATTAATGGTATTATTTTCAAGAATACCTAAATTATATCTCTCTGAACTACAAGAATTAATTTTACTTAGTCATTCATCAAAGTAGTTCAACCAATTTTACATATTTAGGTGATGAGATGGGAATGATTCCCTTGTGCAGAATTTCCCAATAAAACTTGACGATGGTCAATGAACTGTAGAAAGGCTTGGTTTTATGGTAAATTCTGAAAGTAATGTGTGAAAGAAAGTTTGATTGTATATAATGGGTATGAGAATGCAGAAAAACAATTAAGAATGCTAATTAGTTTTGAGAAATTAGATGACTTGAAGAGTTCTTAGGGAATTGTACTTAAATATTCATTTGAAGATTACTTCAATAACTGGTTATGGTCCTAAACCCACCTGCTACACTTGCCAAATTGGACTAAATTGATGGTCAGTAATAAATTACTTTTTTGGATGAAAACAAAAATTATCTAAAACCCCTTGAGACTACGCTGTTTACATAAAGGTCTACCCATCAAATTTGTGTGGTTTCTTAGACAGCAATTTTGGAGGAAGGCTTTCTAAAACTTTTGGCTAAACTAACCAACAGACTGTAGGGTTTATTTACATAAAGACATTTGATGGTGGTTTCATAGGAAGAATAGTTTTGGGGAATCAGATTATCACAACTCAGTCAGGTGTCAAACTGGCTATGTGCTTTCTGGAATAAAAAGACCCTTAGTGTAAATTAATGGTTAGATTGCATCAATACATAATTTATAACCAACTGGAATGCTGATTTCCATATATACAATTGTGTGACACACTTTAGTTAGTTCTGCAGAAACTGGCAGATAAGAGATATGAGTGGAACAGAAACCTAGGTAGAGCATATCATAGTGGTACATGATCTATTTGGTATCCAGACTACAGTATTCTACTGTTAAGTATTAGAACTGGGAAAGAAAGGCACTAGTTGAAAACTGCTACCTTTGAGTTTTAAATAGACAGGCCAGGAAGATTATTATTTTTTGGATAAAAATCCACTTGAGGCATCCTTATGCCAACGATCTCTTTTATTAAATATCCAGGAAATTTCCTCCTACCTCTTAGTTAAGAATGATTGGTATGGCTTATCTTTTTGAAATCAATGGTATGTAACTGACAGGTAAAATACACAATGTCATTGAAATCTTGTTATGGTTTTTGTCATTATTCCACTCTTCAGTTTTGTGGAACACATAGCTGACTCAGGTTGTGATGTTTCAACTTTGATTTTGGGATTTCAGATTTTATCTAAACACATTGTTGTTAGAGAAATACCTTGTTTAGGATGTCACTGAACCAGTTATGGGATAATTAGCTAACACTTCCTGCCTTAATGCTGCTGTGACTAAGGATTTTTGACTCTAAGTTTACCATGAAAAGATGCAAAGCAGGTAATACTACATTTAGGGAGCAGAATAATTAGCCTGTTCCCAATCATAGCGTTACATTTTTATGTATAAATGTCATTTAAATGATAGCATCCTTCTTTTTTCTTAATCCAATTTATTTTCATTATAAATTTATTTTTTTAATATTATTGTATTGATCAAAACAAGAATGAATTAACTTTTATCCACTGATATTCAAGTGATGATAGTGTATTTAAGTCACTATAAAAGGTTAAAACAATTCAAAGAGAAATTATATTCCTATATTATTGTGCTGAAACATTATTAATATTCAAAGAAAAAGTGTAATGCTGTTGTGTTCAGCAGTTCAAAAGCTTTGCCACTATTGAAATATCTGCTGAGAAAATTATATGTAATCTGTGATGGCAGGTTGATATACAAATTAATACTTTGGTGCAGTACTGATTTATAACAGTTACTGCAATCAGTTAAAAACCATGCAAAAATAAAATGTTTTTAGCAACAATATATAAATTATATAATACATGGTATGAGACATTTATACTAGAGATCTATTCATTCAGTGGATATAATAATATTTGAACTCTGCTTCAGTATTTACTATTTATAATGTTAGTAAGAAGCAAAGGCTTCTTACTAACATCATCTTCTGATGCTAGTAAGACTTTTGCTTGGTCTTTTTCTTATTTAAATGCCATGTGCCTTCAATCATGGCTTCCCACAGATTCCTTTTTGATATTATCTGTGACTTGCCAGGACTATAGTGGAGGAGTTTTCCATTTTATCAGCATGGTTTTTGAATTGAAAGATTTTGTTTCTCCTAGACTGACTAGAGAGCCCAGTCTACAATGATATTTAATTTATAGCTGGGGTGAGGGTAGAAAAGATGGAATCATACATTTCCCAAGGGTATTAGTTCAGAGAGATATAAGTGAATGCAACAAAATTTGAACTTGGCTTGCCAATTTCACTTTCTGTTTCAATAACTGATAAACTACCCCTAGTGTTGGTCAAATGGTCTGGAAAAAAACAATGAAAAAAGTGAAGATGTCTAAATCTTTTTGCAAGGCATAGCACCTGGAAGCCATTCCTGTCAGGGTTATGATGAAGACATTGGCAACAGGATGTTGATATGGTCAATAGCAAAATTTAGCAAACCAGATTTGTGGCATTGAACTAAAATGCTTCATACTGGACAATGGGGGAGACTGAATTATTCCAAGTCAGATAGAAATTGCAGGAACATATAGAGGAGAACCTTGTATCTCTGAATACACAATTAAATTCTCTATGAGGACCCAGGTGGAGTGACCCAACAGATGACCTAGTTAGTAGTTACTGATTTCTAAAGATGGATAGAAATAGATGTGTACTGTTTATAAATTGTACCAGATAAGACACATCTCATGTTGAATGGCCAGCATGTCAACTGATCATTGAAAATGGCCTCTTAGTTTACTAGGTTAAGAGGCTTGATTTGACCTGATACAAATCTTTCTACTTATACTATGGAATTATTGTTCTCTGGCTCTATATACTAAAATAAAGAAACAGAAATCTGATAACAGCTGAAGACAATCAGAGATGAAATCATTTGAAATTC
>CAHIKZ030002120.1:155000-325997 GCA_903632075.3 Acanthosepion pharaonis | reverse complement strand
CAACTCAATCACAATATCAGTTTTCTTACTATCTCTACTCATTCCCTGACTGACTGTCTAACTCTGGGTATTTAACGGCAGCAGTCCAAGTAACACTTTGGTAGAGTCCACTTATATGAAAAAGGGGAGGACCCCATGGCATTTTCCCTGTCTTTCTCAACACAGGCTAAATGAATGCTGAATTCAGCACACTCAAAAATGGTTTTCAACTGTACTTGTTTAATTCCTAGTTTACAAAAACGATGGTTCTGGGAAACCCATATATATAAATATATATATATCATATTGACTACAACGGATTGTTTGGTTCTACTGATCATAAGGGGGACAGAACTAATTTCAACTAGAGGGTAGTTTGCAGCTCAAGCCCCGCGCTCAGCTTCTAATAAATATTTCCCGCCCCGAATAGTTCCATTTAGGTGTAAATGTACATGCTTAATTCGAAAATAACAAAGTAAATTTGATAAAATCTACCGTTTTGGAGTTATCGATAATAAAAGTTCGGACTCATTCGCGTCGCGGCGGTGAAATTAATTCTGCATCCCGATCATAACATTTTTGCTGTTTCATGCCATTAAATTTTGCCCCACTCCCCCGCTGAAAGAGCAGAATATTGCACCAGATCCAGTGCCATTTCAGGTTTCAAATTCAGAATTGTTCTTCTCTTAGCCTCGTAGTTAACCAAAACTAAAGAAACCTGGCTAGTCTACTATTTAACCCTTAGCAAGAAGGTAAAAGGAGATGGATTCATACCTTTCCTAAGAGTATTAGTGTGAAAGTGAAATGAATGACTGAGGCTGGAATTTGAAATCGGCACGTCGACCCCACTAACTGCACCTACGCTACCAGCATATCCACACGGGTCTATTTGAAAAGTTGTGTAACAGTTGTATGCCTATAAGCCTTTCTAATTAAATCGGTTCAAATTATTATAGTTTTCATTTGAAACTCATTAAAATTTTATGTTGTACTTCTTGTTGATGCACATATAAATTTTATTAGTTTTCTTATAGGAAGATTTTTAAAAATTCATACGCCAAAATTTAAAATGTCTTTTTTTTTTTTTCCAAAGTGACTTATCCAGTTTATGACTTAAATATATTACACACACACATTTGAGTGATTAATATCAACTATTCTACGTCAGTGAAAGTGCATGTAATAAGAGGCGGGAGTGAATATAAATGAAAAATTAAATATACTACAAATACCAAATTTCTCGACTGAGTAGAAGAAAAATGAAAAAATTAATATACTAAAAGCAAGTATAAAAAATAACCATAATTTAAAACGAGGTCTAATATGAAAAAAAATGAAAAAAAAAAGAAAGAAAAAAAAAAGACAGTTCTGAAGAGATTCTAAAAGATGCAAGAGATAGAGAGAACGAGAACAAGTGAAAAGTTCTTCAATTATATGCTAATTATTATGTTGTGCAATTTTTCATCGTCAGCAGGAATATTCGCTCATTTGCAAAATAGCAAATTAGGACGCGGGGTAGAGGGACAACAGAAAGTGTGTTAAATATCACAAATCACTTGCATGCAAATTAATTCCTCTGAGCATTTTGGCTATCTCCGAATTTAAAATCAATATTATGAACACACTTAGTCTAAAGAGTCGTGTCTTCCTTACATTCTGCTAATCAACTCTTATCAATTCATTTTGGGGATAGAAAAAAAAACGCTTTTGTTATCAGAGCAGGCGTTTTTATCAATTCCTAAAGCAGAATCATCAAACCTCTGACTCTTGCATTTTTCAACTTGCCAACATTAATTCTTTCATAACTGTTTATTAATTTAGCAGAAATATCAGAGTCTTTGATCATACATTTATAAACAAAAATATTTCCCACCTGGAGTTCGAACAAATCGTTCAAATATGGCTGACTTTGCAGGCAGTCATTTTGACATAAAGTTAAATTTTAAAAGCTTTTCTGAAAATATTAAAGTTTTCTTATTTGAAGGCTGGCGCCAATACATTTTCACAAATTGACCAAAATTTATTCTGAATTTTTCGATTGCCATATATGGACATCCATAAAACTCCACCTCTACGTCCTGTTTGCTGGAAATAATAAGAAACAAACATTTTTATTACACTATAGCTCACCCAATACAAAGCTCGAGAGCCACTCAAAGAAGAGGGTTGCTGGGAAAATGGTTATGGTGAATGAGGTGCCAATATGAATGAAAGAGTGGATTATAGGAAATGAGAATAAAGAGGATAGATAACGATTAATCCTTGACTTAAGAGTTAGATTGTATTAGGCTGAGTCATAAGTAATTTCCGTCTCGAGGTATGAATTGTAATGACGAATACCCCATCCTAACTACTAATGATACGTGGCAAATGGTTACACTAATATACCCTAGTTTTTGCATGGTAGTAGTTGCGTACATAGTGCATTAAAAATTAAATTTGTTATGCTTACAAATAGCGGGATTGAAAATGCATTGACGTCATATAATATGAAATTTCAAACAAGAGAATAATATTATGGAGACATCTAGAAAAATATGGAATGTTTATGGTCAAGGAATTTTAACTGACCGGCAAGTAGGGAATAGATTTGCAAAGTTTCGTTCTGGAGAAATGTTGCTGGAAGATGAACCCAGAGGGAGGACATTGATGAAGTTCTATACGTATTAGTGGAAAGCAATCCATGGTAAAGTAATCGGCATTTAGAAAAGATGTTAAACAAATCACAATATACCATACATTACCTATCGCCTGGTTCACACTCCTCCCCAGTCTTTTGAACAGGAGTAGAGCTTTATCCATTGTTTTCTGTTTAGGAGTGAGTTTCTAGTTCGTTCTAAGATCTACTTCAACTCTGTATTTCTGACGTCTCCGTATTTTATTCACTAATTATTTTTCCTCTCCCAAAAGGTGTACATAGGTTCGCCTATCGCCTGGTTCACACTCCTCGCAGTTATTTTGAACAGAAGTAGAGGTTTATCCCTTGTTTTTTGTTTAGGATTGGATTAACATGCTGACAATTTGAAATGATGGAGAAGTTAGCAAGCTGGGTGCTTGAATTCCACAGGCTTTTAGCGAACTGAATAACGTGGATCATTGAACGGAAAACTATTTATGAGCCAACAAAATAGTTCTCATGAAAGCATTCACGTGGCCGACTGTTCTATAAAGTAGCGGTTCTTGGAAAAAATCTGTTCGAGTGAAACATTGATTTGGGATATGAACGAAACAAGAAAACTTGAAGATTTTGAATCTTCGTATATTAACTCATATTGGCCTGTTCAAGACGAGTTAATTTCTATGCGTTTGTTACAGATTGATAACTTTCTAATATTTAAGAAAACAGCATACCCTATACGCCATCAAATACGGTAATTCCACCCTTCTATTTTTTATATTTATGACAAGATAAAAAAAAATTAAGCATTATAAAGTCTATATAAAGAAAATAAACTTATGTTGGAATTTGAACTCTCTGACATGGAAAATGTCTTAAGTATGTTGATTTAGATCCTGATGCGCTGTTGGTGTAATTGATAACGGCTCGGAATAAGAGCCGAGGTGGAAATCCAGTCACGCGCAAATACACTTGGGAAAGGTGTGAATCCATATCTTCTCCCCCAGCTATGCACAAATAGCAGGACAGACTGCGCCATATAGCCTTGTTTGCCAGACAGTCTAAGAAAAGGAAAACTGAATTCAAATATACCTGGAGACGGTTGGCTCATGTCAGGCTATCTTGCCAAAAATACACCACCGCTACTACAGCTGGAGTACATGTGGCACCACATGTACCCCCACGACCTTCAGGGGTTACGGGACTCGTGATCGTGACACTGTTAGTCGTTGTAGCCAAATTAGTTAAGGCATCGTCCATGGAAAATTAACTCCCAGGATATGGAATAAGATGCTGAGATAAAAAGTTCAAAGCGAGAAACTAGTCAAAAATTGTTTCATTTTATAAATCAGATAACATTTGAAAAAAATAGCTTTTAACTGACAAAGTCCATTTCCCTGGGGCAAGTCATAATGATGTGAAGTTTGTTTTTAAAAGCAAAATAAAAATTCCCCTTTCCCTTTTTCGTACACAAAGTTTCCGACCATTTTAACTTTAATTCCCTCTTCTCCTCAGTAGTCCAGATGGTTACAACAATTCACGGTCAATTAATTAAGAAAAAAAGAAACAAACTATATTTCACAAATACATCTCTATTATTGTTTTTAAAAATATAGGAATAGGATACACAGAAAGTTACATGGGTCGTGTCTTGTTTAATATTTTTGACAAAGTTTAAATCAAAATTGCAGATTTTGTTTTTACTAATTCACCCAATACAAGGCCCAAAAACCATTCAAGACAGAGGGGGTACTGATTGACGTGTATGCACGTAAGAGGAGGTACGAAGTGCAGCTTATGAGGATATATTAGAAAGATAACGGTTAACCCTAGACTTAAAAGAGGTTTAGATTGTAGTGATCAGAGAAGCGTCATGGGAACCTGTTCCATAAAGTAGTTCTTGAGAAGATATCCGGATGGAACTTTCTTCTTACTAAAGGATTAAGACGGGAATGAGGATGATTTCTTCCACAGTAGGTAGGATAGAGTGTTTTAACTGTAATGTAAAGGAATGTAGCTCGTCGGAACAATTTCCATGGAAGACTTGTAACATTTCATCTGTGGGATACGGGTTGTAGAGTGGAAAATAATTACCAAAAACGCTGCAAAACGCTTCTGAACTCTATCAAGTAAGGGCCGGGGAACTCCAGTTTATACATGACAGCAGTATTCCGTTTTTGATCCGATCTGACTCTTGTAAAAAATATCGGAGCCAGGTATTTACTGGAGCTGTACAAGAGGCCGATAATTTTCACAGCATCTTTAAAGACAGCTCGTATATACGAGTTCCACCCTAGGTCTGGGGTGAACTTGGGTTTCAACAGACGTTCAAAACAAGGAGCTTCCTTCAGAGAACAACCAAACATTATGATAGGCGAAAATTTAAGGTCTTCTCGGTAAGGATGAAACGTTAACAGAGTAGTTGGGGGGGGGGTTTGAATGTTACAAGCCGGTCCCCGCCCCACATTGAGCAGTTAGAAAAATGTGAAAAAAAAGAAAGCTTTCAAAAACAAAAAAGATTGCGTTAAAATACCAAAAGAAAAAAAAAAGAGAGAGAGTGAGGTAAAAAGAAAGGAGCAACAAAGAAACAATAAAAAGGCGAAAATTAGTGAAACATTTCTATCCTCTTAAAAGAAAAGAGGGACTGTCACAGACAAAGTGTTATGAAGTGGAGTTTCCTTCGTATTTTATTGGTCCAACGGTAGTCTATCCCGCATATTGAGGGGTTGATTTTTCAGTGCGTATACATCGCTATCGAATGTGTCAGAAGGTTGAATTTAAAGTGGGTTTAACGGGAATACAGTAGAAAAATTCTCAAGCACCCTCGGCACTTCCCCATTATGGCCAGGCAATAAACCCAGCTCCATTCCAGAGGAGACATACTACCTGGAGGGATGGTTCCCTGGGGATTGAGCGAATATTATTAACAGAGTAGCGAACCCCTCTGCAAGCTACCACACGATGCTCGCATGCAGTGAGCTGCTCTATCCTCATTGCTTGGCTTTATGCTATGTTAATTAGACAGTCATTTAGATATCACTACACTAAGCTTAATAAATACTGTGTGCATGTGTCTTTTCCTCAGCCAAATGGTCTTCAAATACATTTCCAAGACCTAAAGAAGAACATTGTATGAGATTTTTTATTACAACCGACAATGATTGCAAAAAATACATGACTTTAATATTAAAAAGACACAGAGGTTTCAAACAAGTTTACAAGATGGTTTGATTACCTGAAAAGAACTGTATGATTGAAAAAATTCAGGAAACTAACTAGTTAGAACATCAATTACATTTCAAGCTCCCTCCAGCAGACGATAAACTTCAGTCTTAAACACAAAAGCCCACAGATGGTGGAAATTGTTTGGAATGTGTTAAAATTCTTCTGATCTAAATGAATAATAATTTCATGTTGCCTTCATGATATTTTGAGAATTGCAAAATTTTTTAAAGTCGGGAATACTTTTGCGTGTGTATATCATTATTAATATGTAGTGAACCTGATGCTCACTGAGGGTCCATATTTAAAGCTTTACACCAAATTAAACACAGGTTGGATGTGCTCGTAGCGTAAAGTGGAATCGGCGTGACAAGTTCAAATTCTAGTCGAAGTTCTTTTCTTCACTTTTCACCAGTAACTATGGAAAAGGTATGAATCTATATCTTCTATGGTCAACTATAGGTTAAATAGCAGGGCAGACTTGACTCTCTAGCTTTGGCTGGAAACCAGACTAGCAGAACAATACTGGATTCATTACCGGTTGAACGTGGGGTTGACAACGCCACCCGCAAAAAAGATACTTGTTAAAGAAACCACAGCAGTAACAACTAGATGTAGTTGTATTCACTACAGAAGAGTCTACGGAATGGAAGTGGGACAAAGAGATTTTGAGGAATATGAAAATCTTTCTCGCCTCTTTAGAATGGCATTGACTTGATTGCGTTCTGTAATCTTTTACCAGATGAAGCTTATCTTGTAGACTGAATACTATACTCTGAGTTATGTCCTCACTGGGTGCCAGATAAGTTTTAACTGAACTTAATA
This sequence comes from Acanthosepion pharaonis, assembly GCA_903632075.3. NCBI lineage: Eukaryota > Metazoa > Mollusca > Cephalopoda > Sepiida > Sepiidae > Acanthosepion > Acanthosepion pharaonis. The sequence goes on along the minus strand of CAHIKZ030002120.1, from coordinate 319,354 downwards.
AATACTACGTCTACCATAGACACAATCTATTTTATTAACAAAAAAATGATGCAATATATTTGGATATTGCATTTGCACAACTAGACCTTACTTACAAATGGTTGCAGGTGTTGCACACATTACCATTTAAGGCCACATGCATAAATAAAGACGGACAAGGTAATGTGTACTATGGACAGCAGTCAATACTTTTCAGTCTCGTTTGAGGTGGTGGGGCGGTCAAAGCGACACCTGTCAAGAAAGCAGACTGTTTGTCAAACATCCTGCCACTTATGTCCTACCCCCAAACAGTTTCCTACCCTTACTTGCAGACGCCTTTCAAGTGCAGAGGTACAAAGATTATTACTAGCCCAATCATACATCGAGCTGAATTTCCAGATAATATTGTTTGTAAATGCCAGGGACTTATTTGCAAGGCACGACTGCCAAAGAAAAATCAGTTTGTGGACAGTGAAAGGAGTGAGAAGGATAAAAGGAGTAAAGGCAGCAAAACAGTTAACGACGAAAAGGGGGAGGAGGAGGAGCAGAGGCAGATGACGTGGAGGAGGAGGAGCAAATTCAGTCGACTCAGAGGCGGAAGAGGAAAAGAGGCAAAGGCAAAGAAAGAAGAGGAGGAGGGGTAAAATCAAATGACGAAAAGGAATAGGAGGAGCAAAGGCGAACTACAAAAAGAAGAAAAGGAAAGGCAGAAAGTGAAAAGCAGGAAGAGCAAAGGCAGACGACAAAAAGGTGTTGAAGAAAAAGAAAGGCAAACAACGAGAAGGGGGGGGAGCAAAGGATGAAAAAGAGAAGAGGAGGAGCAAATGACGACAAAAAGAAGAGGAGCAAAGGCCGATGAGGAAAAGGGAGAGGAGCAAAGGCCGATGAGGAAAAGGGAGAGGAGCAAAGGCCGATGAGGAAAAGGGAGAGGAGCAAAGGCCGATGAGGAAAAGGGAGAGGAGCAAAGGCCGATGAGGAAAAGGGAGAGGAACAGAAAGCGACAATGAAATGGAGAAAGAGACGAAATGCAGATATGAAAGAACATTTTTCAAAATTAGAAATTAAAACCACACACACAATGTACCAATTGTATTTTCAATATGGACAAACCGCATATCGTATGTTTTAGTAACCTGAGGAAAATAGTTGCTTCTTTTTTACAAATTAACCGTAAGAAAGAACAAAAACGAAGACAGAATTTTGAATACTGTTTTGTATGATGATTCAGTGTCTTATAAACCGTTATTATGACGGACAATGCACTCTCAGAGCAGAAGGAAAAGAATGCATCACATCGAATGAACCATAGGCTTTGTTTTTGAAAATAGTATCGCACTGAGATGTTATATAATAAAGGGAGGCTTCACTATCATCAATTTCCGGTCCAATCTCATTAAAGAAGCCTGCAAACAGGCTTGAAAAATGATCCCTTGCTTGCGGAACGGTAAATATCGAAGAGAAGTTACAAGAATTTGGATGTCTTTGAAATGAAGGTAGCAGGGGGTAGGTTTTTCAAAATTATGAAAAGAAGGAAAAGGCTTGAGGACATTAAAAATATTCGTTTATTATGGCCACTTTAATACAGTGCCTGTATTAAAGCCATTCCCATTCATTTTTTTCACCTTTAACGGAGTTTTCCCAATCAAAGCTTGGGATGACGCCTACTTGTTCCTCATCTACATTTGTCGACGTGCTTACAAATAGAATCTTAAACAATTTATTCTGTTGCATTCTACCGCTTAGGAGATGCAGGTTATACAACCACGCTTGAAATCAAAAATTGGAGAGCTGAGTTCGAATTCCAGTCGAGTTCATTACATTCACTTACAAACATAAACTTAGGCAACGTACTAATCCATCTCTTCTTACCCATTTATGGATTAAATAGCAGGACAGAGTGGTGGGCTCTTTTGCCGTGGTTGGCAGTCAGTCTGGGAGAAGGATAACTGATTTCAAAATCCCATTTGGCCATGAGACCAAATCACTGGTTGCACTTTAGCAAAGCATGCCACGAGAAGCCACTCCTGCCATGGTTACAGTGAAGACATCGGCAGCAGGATGTTAGATGTGGTCAGTAGCAGAATCTAACAGATAAGATGTGGCCTTGAATTGCAATGGTGTTATGTGCAACTGAAACCCCAGTGATGACACATGGAGGTGCTCCGTCGAGCGATCTATTTAGTTCTATCGCTTAGACAAATGCTGAACGCACTGACGGTAAAAACAACAATTCTCTTTTCACATGATTTTTTTCTTAAATATACAGACGTATTCGAGATACGTTTATTATCCAACCAGTTGACATCAGTGAAAGTTAATGCCGCCTTAATCCTCTTTAATGTGTTCCCTGAATGACATCGCATTTATTTCAGCGCCCCTTTCACTCTTCAGAAAAGTCTGGCAATTCCTATTACAGTATAGTCATTGGCTTCATCGCCATGCAATCCTCAATTCCTTAATCTTGTTCAATACAGCGATTTTAACCTGGGGAAAAGCCTAAAGACACAGGCAGCGATCTTGTTTTACTCATTTCACCCCAAGTAAGACAACAAAGTCACTAACACGCAAGGGAATACTGAGTGTAAACAAATATAAGAGAAACAAAAAAAAAACAGGAATTAAAAAGACAAGATAACAATTGACATTGCATGTAAATGTTTGAAGACCAAACTATGACTGGAAAGCAAGAAGCCGGAAGAAAGTTCCATAATCAAGTGTGAGAAAAGAAATTATTACCATAGAACCTATGGCTACTTCAAGATCAATTTGTCAATCTAGAAGTGCATGCTCAGATTTCAACCAAGTGTAATGATTATCAATTTATAAATTGATCCAACTTTATTTGATGGTTTAGCTTCTTGAAGTGAGGCTATTTTATTTATTTGCATTTATACCAGACTAATCTAGCGATTATCCAATGCCAATTGTCGGTCTGTTAGTTTTAGAACATGTCAACTTTGTTGAGTTATTGAATGTTAAATTTTCTATGTAGCATCCAGTAGGGATCACACTCAATATTCTGTAGTAATAGTCTACAACACTAGCCTTGTTTAATCATTACTTCATGCCGGGGAATCTTATAATTAATTGTTATGTATGATAACAGAAGCGGCACAGTGGAGTAATGGATAGCTGCTCGGATTAAGGAATCAAAGAGCTGAGTTCGAATTCCAGTCAAATCCATTACATTCACTTACGGGCTAATACCCTTGGGAAAGGTATGGATCCGCTTCTTCTCCACGCCTATGGGTAAATTACAGGACAGACCGGGTTCTATAGCCTTGGATGGCAATTGGTCTACCGCAGAAAGAAATGGCAACCTACTGCGGGCAAAAACTGTCTCATCAGTCATGTATTGAAAGATACATGATTGCCTAAGCATGTATCATGCATGGCACATAACTGACTGATCTATGATAAGTGTTAATCATTCTCTGAAGTAACTGAATTTTTATGACAAGTATGACACTTCACTTTTTTTTTCACCTTAAGTAAGGCAATAAGGCCACTAAAATGCAAGGGGTTACTGAGTTTGAGAGTATATAAGAACGAAAACACTATTAAAGAAAGAGAACAATAAAAGAACAGGAATTAAGAAGACAGAAGATAACAATTGATATTTCATTTAAATTTTGAAGATTTGATTTAAAGCAAATCCGGAAGAAAGTTCCACAACCGAGAAGTGCGAGGGAAGAAACTGTTAGCATAGAACTTACGGTTACCTCTAGCCATTTCCACCGTAAAATGATGGGAACTTACTGCCAATATAGTACTGCCCTAAAATTCATGGAGTCTAAGTATCATAGAGGAGAGTTCATAAAAATAATTACCATGAAAGTGTTTATAGAACAGGCACAGAGAAGCTACATCTCGGCAGTGGAAAGAGACTGAAGCCGAGATGCCAGATCAAGAGCAATGACATACTTCTTTGGATTTTATCAATGATCTCTAAATATATAGCAGGAACACCAGACAATATCTGACAGTAATATTCTAAGAATGAACGAATGGTAGACTTGTAAATATCTAAGATAAATTAAGGCGATGAAAGTTGTCTAGTATGACACAGAGAACCAACTTTCCTAATAGTAGACATAGCAATTAATTCAATATAATCTTTTGCTTTTATTTTGGGGTTTCAACGCTCGCCTACAGAAGGGAACAACGAGTCACTCTCCTGGAGGTTAGCATCAAGAGAGTAAGACTTCTCCCAGACGACTAATTTTCGTTTTTGAGGCGTTAAAATTAAAGCGCCATTCCTTGTTCCAGTTAACAACAGAATGTAGGTCAATATTTTTATATCATCTGCCAATTTGATCTTACCGAACCAGTCAAACTTACTATTAAAACTAGGGAAAATAGTTGCGTTGTGATCTGATGCCATCAGAAGAAGACAAGTGTGCCAAATCCTGTCAAATGCCTTCAAGATATCCAAAGCAACGGCATTCGTGTCTAAAGCGTGATAGACTCTTTCAGCAAATTTGATCTTGAGAAGCGAAAGCTATATTTATTATTTGAAAGAAGACCATCCGAAGAGAAATGCTTAACCAATTCTAATACTTTGCCAAAACGATGTAGAAGGCTGATAGGTCGACAGAAGGATCAGATGGTTTGTCTGAATTCTTAAAGACTGAAACAACAGGAGAGATGTCTTTAGTTTCCATTTGTCCTTGAAGACAGCGTCATTTTTCGGGATTTCATACATTATAATTTGAATTTATAAACCATATATTCATCCATGCATTAAATATGATTCTGTTGCTTTTGTTTTGTATTTAGAAATTCTTGAAGAATCTACAACGTTATTAGTTCTGACTTGGCATCTCGACGTCAGTCACTTACATAGCTTCTCTGTGATTTTTCTATAAATATTTTCACTGTATTTGTTTAGATGAGTGTTCCTCTTTGGTACCTCGACGTTACAAATTTAATTGCAGTACTAGATTGACAGTTAGGTCTTATAATTTTATTGTTGAAATTGTTACATGGAACCATAGGATTTATGCAAACAGCTTTTCTCTTATATTTCTCACTTGTGGAACACTCTTACAGCTTCTTTCTTTTCTGTCAACTACGACCTTCAAATATCTGAATTCAACGCCAATCAACATCTGTCTCCTTGAGGCATTTTCTTTTATTGTCTTTCCTGTTTTAGTAAAAATATTACGAGTCTTTCGGAGTAATCCCACTGTGAACGGGTCCCTTGTCATTGTTACAATGATTCCTGTGACTGACTGAAAAGGAACCAATCATAAGGCCCCTTGCTGAAGTTGCTTCGTCCCGATCTGCGCACCATGTTTAAATCTTTCTCACTTTTTCCCCACGTTTGCTTTCAACGAGTAGCATGTACAAAAACACTGCTTTCGAAAAAAAAAAAAAAAATTCACCAACATATCTGTTGCGCCTACTCCACGTAAAAAAATATCTTCTCAATCCTCATAAATTCCGGACGCCGAGACATTGCCACGCCACCACCACAGCAACAAGAAATCACAAGACCTAAAAGAACTGTTAAACAGGACATTTCTTTTCTGTGACAGGATAAGTTTTCAAAATACCATTTTTTTGCGTCAACATAATTTAAAACCCCCTCTTCCTTTCTCTTTTTTCCTTTTCTTCTGTTATACTCATAAAAGGTTTGAATCTCAAAGGTTTGGTTTCATTCTTTTTTTCTCATTCCGTGACACGTCACTGAATCATCCTATTTTTTCGAACAGACATAAACGGGTGAAATACCAACAGTCTTCCTTCAGGTAAAAGGAAGCATTTGTACAATTCACTTCGTTCAGGTTTCATAACACACGACTAAATTAAGTGGTATAAGGACATAATTTAGCCTTGTTGGAGTTTATACCTTTCAACATAACAGCAGAGTGAATATATTCTGCTGGTTTTTCTAAAGTTCGAATTCCAGTCGGGTTTGTTACATTCACCTACGCGTAAATACCCTTGAAATAGGTACGAGTCTATCTCTTTTCCTCCTAGCTATGAGTTGAATAGCAGGATAGCCTTGGTTGGCAGCCAGTTTACAGCAGAAAGAAACAGCAACCTACAGTGGTAAGTCATGTCAGTCAAGAACTGAAAGAGACTCGATCGCCCAAGTTTGAATCACGTATGGCACTGACTGATCCTTTTGGGATGTAGGTAATTATGACTTTCCACATCTTCCCTTGTGGGATATCCGATCAGTTCATGGGAAAGTTAGTGAAATGGTTTTTTTGTTGCTTTCTGTACGGTTTTGAATTTTCTTTCTTTTATACTTTCTGTTACCCAATGCTCTGGAGAGCCCAGTCTACCCTGCTATTTAACTATTTAATTCCCCACAGTCATTCGCGTGAAGCTAACTAGAGTAGATTCGACATTCTGCGCCAATAAACATTAAGCTCCATCGGGCTTTTACTTTTAACTTTACCAAACGAATTACATGCACTTTAGACATATATGCAGACACTTTCTAAAATCGTCTCTCGCCACTGGTTTATGTATCAATAAACACAGAAATTACTCTAAAATCCAAACTCTAAATTTCAACGCGATAACGTTGAATGTCAGGCAATAAAAATTAATGAAGTTAGCCTTATCGGTCATATAAATACGCCTACACACGTTACCCCATTCAACCAACCAGGAGTTAGATGCCATAAACTGATATTTACTTTCATGCCTGAAAGATACTCAGGATCTTCTATTCAACCATTTCCTCTGCTCAGGAAACGCAATAATATTTAATTTCTCCTGCAAACACAAATTCAATCTTTTGGAAACCTCCTGGTAAGTAAATGTCCCACATTTTTTAAACAAATTTCCACTTAATCTCAGGCGGTCACCCACATTTGTCCTGTTCCCATATATATAATATTTTTTTGTTTAAAAATATGATTCCTTCGCTACATAAGAGTTCTCATGTTTCAAAAACGAGAGCCGAAACCATCCAAATAGTTATTAAAATTAAGTTGAATTGAGGTGTTTAGTCCCGTTTCATCTTCAAGCGAAATTTTAGGAATAAGCTATCTCTTGGTTTACGTGTGTTTTTAGGCACGGTCCGTTACAAAATTCGTTATTGTGGGAGTGGCTAGACTATTTTTCTTCGTTAAGTGGTCAGAGAGTTAATTCTTATCAATAGATTCATCATCTTCTGAGAGGTTTTGCTAAGGTTGGGTAGGGTATCTATTTCAAGGCTAATATTTGCGGTCACCCTTTAGTTGGTTCCCAGTGAGCGATGTGTTCTTTTCTATTTTCTGCACACTTATACATACATATATATATATATATATATATATATATATATATATATATATATATATATATATTCAATTCGACAGCGAAATATATACAGTGAGGTACACATTTTTTGTACAATGCAATTAATTCATTTTTTTAAGATTGAAATAGATATTTTCCTTATGTATGTTACAAAATGATCTTAAGCATCGAATATTCATAATCTATTTTAGAAGCATTTTATTCAATAAAGTAACATTATGAAGATAAAAACAACACTTCAACTGATAGCCAATAGCATCGTGTTTCTGACCAATAACTAAATGTTTTCTATAGTAACGAATCTACTGCACATTTCTTTCAGCGTATTGTTCTATACTTCAAAAGTAACCCTCTTTAACGCTACTATATTTAAAGGCTGTCTTGAATGAAACCCAACTTTTAAGTTTTCGCCCTAAATTTTCAATTAGTTCAGATTCTGATTCATTACTAGAGGTTGATCTTGTCTTTGGGCGAATTTTTCACCAGCGTACGGGGCCGAAAAACTTTAGCACCCATCATAAAGGCTTTACCGATAAGCTCGAAAATTTAAACAGGTTCATTAATCTGTTTTATCTGTCATGTATCAAAGCATAAGAGGTTTCCCGCGTCTCACCGGAAATTTCTCATATCTATTGAAGTCACTCCTTCAGTAAATAAAGAACCTTATTTTCTCTCAATTTCTTCGTTTGAATAATACGAAGAAACGAAGAAAGAAAGAAAAAAAAACAAAGCGTTGTAAATCCTCTTCAGAGGCTAGCGTTTCGATCAACTCTTATCAAGGAAGATCGCTGATAAATTCAAAAGATTAAACAGCGAAAAAAATTGCTAATAGAAACTAGGCAAAACGTTCTAAAAAAAGAAGGAAAAAAAAAAGAAAAGAATTTGTCATCTAAAAAAAAGAAGAAAAGAAAAGAAAAAAGAAAAGAAGAAAAGAAAAGAAGAAAAGAAAAGAAAAGACCGGTATTAGGCCAACTTAAGTAAATAACAAGTAGTTTTAGGGAAAAGAGAGAGAGAGAAAGAGAAACTGACGCTAAAAAATAAAGAGAGATTTAAGGAAAAATAAAAGAAAAGACAATTTTCAAGAAAATTATGTTGTAACTCTTAGAATCCTGAAACAAACGTTTGAAAAAGAGTTGCTCCCTACCTTTGATCAAAATGTAGCATCTGTGCATTATGAAAAGTGTCCCACTTTTCCCAACAACTTATTTAGTTTGTTTGTTTTATGGCATGTCAACCTCAAAAGGTTATTTAATGCCAACATTTTTCTCATATAAATACATATGAATGAAAAAATGTATTTGTAATAAAATCAGTTTTTAAATCAAGTTTCATTAACACTTTAGCAAAAAGGACTATTGAAGGAAAGATTATTACCAACAAAGTACTGCGAGTAATACTTATTCTCTACATATCCAGTTTCTAAGTTTTATTTCTGCAAAGAGGGTTTTTGATTATATATATATATATATAACTTCGTTTTATCCTTATTCTCTCTTGTTTTATATTTTCTTGTTTGTTTGGACTTATTTAGTATTTCATTTCGGAGATGAGTAATTGTCAGTATACTTGTATTATTTCGAACTATTTTCTCATCTTAGATGATATAAACACAACGTTTCGACCAAGTATCCGCTGATCTTCATCAGGTGTCCATTGTTTGACTGATACGAGACATATACTCTATTTACATTGTTCGGGCAGTTGTCCTCGTCTTTATTGCCATATTCACAACGTTTCGGTTGTTGTACACTCCTGCCTTTTCAGATAGTGATATACGTTGGAATTTCGAAACGAGCCCTTTAGTACACGTGGGTAGATTGTTCTAATTTCACGTGCTATGCCTTTCTTGGATATCTGAGTTTAAACGGGGGCATAATACGTAGTATCAGAACAATCTAATCCTGTGCACTAAATATAGAACTTGGTCCGAAATTCCAATATGTATCGCTATCCGAAGAAGGCCGGGGCGTACAGCGGTTGAAACGTCGTAAATATGACAATAAAGATGAGGACAACAGTCCGAACGATGTAAAAAGTGTAAATAGTTACAATACTTCTTCTCAGAAATATAGACAAATCCTGAAGAAGGCCAGAGCGTACAACAGCCGAAACGTCGTGAATATGGCAATGAAGATGAGGACAACAGTCCGAATGATGTAAATAGTGTAAATAATTACAATGCCTCATCTCAGGAATATAGACAGGTGTATGGATACCTGTTGATTATTGTGTTATTTTCTCCTCGTGATGTCACTTATTGTTTGTTACTGTTGAATCTGTGCTTCACAACCTGTTCCAGGAATTGAACTCGTGACCACTAGATGACAATAACACATGTACAATAACTTAGTCCATTTGCCATTAAATATAAAAGGCTCCAAAAACACACCGCCAATACTCTTGGGTGGGGTGGGGGTGGGGGTGCGTAGTGGATGTCGATGATTATAAATGTGTTGCTGTCATCTCTGTATTCGATCTGTGGATCAGGTAGTGAGGTAACAAATTTTTTCTTTATATATAAAAGCTACAATATAATCTTAAATACTCCATTTCAGAAACATTTTATTCAATATAGTAACATTGTAGAGATAAAAATAAAATCAAAATTATCCGTACGCTTATATCATCGTCTTTCAGGCCAATAACTAAGCAATAGCAGTGAGTTCAATTCCTGGATCAAGTAGTGAAGAACCGATTCAACAGAAACGAAGTATAACTAACATCACAAGAACAAAATATCACAATGAACAGATGAGGTCCCATATTAGCCAATCAATGGACACCTGATGATGAGCAGAGAGTACTTGGTTGAAACCTTGTGTTTATAATAACATCAACAAAGATGAGAACAATAGTTCGAAATAATAAAAGCATGTTATTAGTGAGATGTTGCTTAATCATTTGTTAATCTGGAGTCTCCTGGGGATGTGTTAACGTTGTAGTAGGACACAACTGGTCACCGTTAATCCAAAATAAGACATGCTGCTTAACCCGACACTTTAATCTCTGCGAGGTGCGACCAAATATTTCTTTCTTTCAGTGAGCCATTTTGCACATTAAATTATATGAATTTTTATCGACACAGTTAAACATTTTTCTTTAATCAGGGATTTTTATTTTATTTTATTTATACTCTTTCTTTATATTATGTACCTTTATAGTTTTTTCTAGCTTTTACATATGGACTCGTATTTGCTTTATAACTGGGTCATTATTATTTGGTTTCTATTCACTAATACGTCTTCACACACGCAACCTTATATATGGCTTCATATTTTAAGAAACTCTCATGAATCCCTCCTCAGGTACAGACACGAATTCCTTCCTCATTTTTTTTTCTGCTGCATGACTCCTTTCAAAAAAGTGCAGAATTTTTTTTCTTTTACTTGCAAGTTGCTGAAAAATCAGTCAAACGTTTGTGGACATCGTTCCTCTCTTTCCAGATTCTCTATTCAATTGCTGACACGAATTTTCTGAACTAATGATAATAAATAAAATAGTTTAAAAAAAAAAAAAAATAAAGTCAAAACATGAAACTGAATCCTGAAAAGATTTAGGTTATCAAAGAACCAGTATAAATAAAAGAAAATTACTTATAATTTCTTTTTTGAAATCCTTACTATTTTCCTTACTATGGGAAGGTACTGAAAACATTCACAGACCAACCCACTTCACATAATCTACCAAAATACACACGCACACATTTAGACGTGTTCCGGAAAGAACGAATGCCCTACACTGAGATCCTAAATATATCCAACACCATCTGTATAAAACAAACACCTGCGATAGACAGGGTAAATTAATTTTACGCCTTACCAAGTCCTTTACGGACAATCTAAGGAACTGTAAATGGCATGGTTGAAGTCATAAAATTGCGTTTTAAAAACAACACAAAAACTTTAAGTGCCGCAACATAAACCCTGCGCCTTGAACTGCTTGCTTTTGACAAGCTGGCTTGTAAAGTCATCTGTGGCATGGCCTGTCAAATATACATTGCATTTCAACAACAGAGGACTGAAATCACATCCTACAACATCAGTGGGCAGCTGGTACAGTGCTAACGTCTGGACTCCCTTTGCCTTGCCTGTGGGTGAGTTTGTAGCTCAGGCACCAGTCTCTAAACCCACATGAAGTGGCACCATTATCTACTCCTTCTATACTGTATCTCCAATCCCATTGGTCATGATAGACATATATATATATATATATATATATATATATATATATATATATATATATATTTTTAAGATATTTTTTATGTTTATACGTTCTCTTTATAGATACAAATATTTTAAGTAAATGCTCTGTTTATAATAAACAGTATTAACGACATTTACCGGCCTAAATGTCAGAAATTTTCCTAGAAAGTATGTGTCCTCCGGCAGGAATTTAACCTGTATCTTATACGGGACCGTAAAGTCTAAAATATATGTAATTCAGCCACGAGGCTTTTACAACGTCGATTTTAGTTTAAGATATGAATGTACGAGAGAAAATCATGGAGAATTGTAGTTTAAAAACAAAAATCGACCTTTTCTAACCGAAACGCTCTTCTGTTTTGAATCGGTTTTAAGATATGAATGTTCCAGTCGGGGACGATTTTCTAAAAAATTTTCCGACATTCAGGCCGGAAATTGTTAATGTTTATTATAAAGCAGTTACTTAAATGCTTGTATCTATAAAAAGAACGTATAAACATAAAAATAAAATAATTGCCGGACATTGTCCATTTCATAATATATATAAGTACTCATGCCGCCAAAAATGACGGCATTTGTTGGAAAGTTTAAAATTTTCTATTTAAGATACATTGAAAAGAAAGATAAAATTAATATTGATAAATATTTTGAGTTAAAAGAGAAAATGTAATTCTACAATTATGAATGTTGTTAATTGTGCATTATTAACTGGAAGTGTGACATGAATCACATACGTATATATAAATAGTGAATCCGCTCCAGCAGAAATAAAAGCTGTTTTACAATTATTTTGTTTAAAAAAAGTTAAATAGTTCATTTGTATAGATTATTAAAATGACCAGGGGAGGTAACTAGTCATAAATTTACAATCTAAGCTTCTATACCTTCTTTTCTACAGTAGGACATGGCACGAAAAATCTAAATGATTATGAATAAATATACAACGTTGATTATTATAGTGTTGATGCCATAAAATACTTCACTTATATAAATCATCATATATAATATATAAATAACACCAATAATTTAATTTTGTTATTAATAATTATTATCGCTCTCTTTATATTCATATCTGTATTTGCAAAAACTGCTTGCCGTAAATGTGTTGTTTTCCGGAGTTACCCTGGCCGATCGCATTTTGGGTGAAATAAAACCTTCATTTATACACACACTTACACACATTATATATATAAGAACACTGATCTGTATAGAGACGATGGAGTTATTCTACGTAACGCCAATCCACAGCAAACTGACCTGAACTGACCGCTTTAGGAAACAACTCTTCATATTGTTCAAGGACCACGGACTTAATATCACCACTAACACCAACGCCAAGGTGATCAACTTTCTGGACACTACTTTCGATTTATCCAGAGGAGTACACATGCCTTATACTAAAGAGCTTTATAACCATATTTACATTAACAAAGAATTCACCCACTCCTCTGGAATTCTAAATAACTTGCACAAATCTGTACAACACAGACTCTCAATTAACTCCAGCAACAAAATTATTTTGGGCAAATATAAAACTATGTAGATGCACTAAATAAAACTAAACACAAAGTTAAACTAGAATACATTCCAAGCATTAGTAAGAATGCCAATAATAAACGTAACAATAAAAACGCAACATAATTAGGTTCAACCCACCTTTTAACAGAAATGTCAAAACCAACATTGGTAAGATTTTACTAAATTTAATCCATAATCATTTCAGCCATAACCTTTTACACAACAAAATCTTCAATAAGGACAATATTAAGATTAGCTACAACTGCACTAAAAAACTGAAAAATATATAGTACAGCATAATAATGTAACTTTGAACAAGTACTTAAGCAACCCCAATAGCAATATTAGTACAGAAAAAAAGCGTAATTGCCGAAAAGGCATTAGCTGTCCGATGAACAATAAATGCATGTATAAAGGCATCATCTACAAGGCTAACATTAAACATAATAGCGAGACAAAATTTTATTTCGGATCCACAGCAAATAGCTGGAGAACAAGATTTTACCATCATAAAATGACTCTTAACAATAAGCTATATGCAAATACCACGGCACTCTCAAAATTTTACTGTGATATTAAATCAGATGACTATAAACCGGTAGTAACTTGGAATTTCGTCACCAAAACTACAACCTTCTCCTGCTGCGGCGACCGATGCAACCTGTGTTTACTGGGGAAAAAAAAGATTCATCCTCAAAATATTAAAAACCAAAATCTACTTAATTAATGTTAGCTTGTAATCACAGAAATAAATTTCTCTTAAAATATTTTAATTCTGGATAAATATTTTATCTAAATATCACATGCACTTCCCATATTTTAGGTTACATATTGATTACCACCCCCTTTAACTATTTTAACGTCTATTATTACTTAACTAGTTACCCGGCGTTCCTCATTTAAAGTTTAAGTTTTCATTTTTTTTACAGTAGCTCCCTACCGACTTTGTACATTCTGTATTAACACCCCAATATTATATTTAGTTTATTTTAAATTTGAGCTTTGAATTTGCGTTTAATTTAGCGTTCCTCCCATGAGACTCATATATATATATATATATATATATATATATATATATCTTTTAAAATCTAAAGTAATAATTCGTTCGTGCCTGACGAGTTGGTAGAACAACGAAACTTAAGTTGCACTTCGAACGTAGGTATATGTATATTTATTAATATATACTTCCTAGCTCCGTCTAACCCCGTTGAGCACTGTTTTGTTTAAACCTTAAATTAAATTGAGTAAATATACATCCGCTTACTTTTATATGCACACATATACGATTGCTAATAACTAGTTATTTGATTTATTCACGTCAACACACACACACACACACACACACACACACACATATATAAGAACTATTTTTGAACAGAAATTTTTATTACTTCTAAAGTTATTATAGCGGACACTTCTTATTTGAAATAGATGCCCTATTTTTATTTATTAAATAGTGTGTATTAAGTCTATTGAGAAATTTCTTCAAGTTTCGGGTTAACATTTCTATATATCTTCATAAGATCTATTTCTTACTTCCCTCTCTTACGCTCATACAACAAGCTTATTTAGTAACCCTCTACCTTGAGTGGCTCTTAGGCATTGTATTGGGTAAACAAACTCTTCAAATTCTTCAAGGACCACGGACTTAAATATCACCTTTCTGGACACTACTTTCGATCTTTCCAGAGGAGAGCACGTGCCTTATACTAAAGTGCTTTATAACCGTATTTACATTAACAAAGAATCCACCCCACTCCCGCTGGAATTCTAAATAATTTGCACAAATCGGTGCAATACAGACTCAACTAAGTCTAGCAACAAAATTATTTTTGACAAATATAAAACTAAATATGTAGATACACTAAATAAAAGTAAACACAAAGTTAAATGATCAAAGAAAAAAGAAAATGTGTCCCCCGGCATGGATCGAACCTGCGTCATCCTTTGTATGGACAACTACCGTTTGATCAGGCATGCTGTATCACTTACTAACGAAGGACTTCATAGTAAGCAAGGATCTTTTTAGCCTATTTAAGTAAAGCCAGCGTTTAATAACCTTTGAATTACATTATACAGCGAAACAGTCTGTCTGTGAATGACTACGACTAATATATATATATATATATATATATCCCTCTTCCTGTTGTGACCTCCTGATCTAGTTTTCCTCTCTACTGTTCCCTCTTTTTTAAACTTATTCACAGTTCTCTTGATGGTTCTTGAATAGATTTTGAAGATGGGAGTCAGAGTATGAACATTAGTACCATTACTGAAAGCTTGAAAGATCTTTTTCCTCTCACCATTGCTCATTTGGGAAGACTCGGGTCTGGCACAAAACGATTTTAACCTGTTCTCTTTCTAGCTGAATAACTTAAAGGTTTTTTCAGTGATTCTTACGAGAAATGTTGTCAAAATTGCTAAACCTCTTATATAAAAACCTGGAAAAAAGAAACTCAATTAGTTTAGTGGCTTTTTAGATATTAAACATTTTGATGAATGGACAATTATGCTGTAACATGATTAGGACAATTTTGCTCTTACACCTGGTATATATATATATATATATATTAGTTTTGTACTCGTCAAAAAGTATGAAATTGGCATTTCCAGTTCAGGTCAGAATATGTATGACGCTGCTCCTTGGCACACAGCCTAGGATCAAAATGTAGTATCTGTGCAACGTGTCACAATATCAGACTAGGAGCAAAATTACAATATATTATTTATGTAGAGCTCGGCACATCTGCTACAGATCAGCTCTGACTGGAAATTTTGAAACTCTACCAAGATATTAGCATTGTTGTTCTCCTGTGTACCGTGTCCCTTCAGGGTGTAAACGATTATAGCGCTCCACAATTTCCTGTTCTTTGTAGCTTTTAGAAAAGTTGTCATTTTGCTCTCTCTCCTAATCCGTTTTGCCAACCATTTACACAAGCTCGTTAGTTACATCATGCGCTGCTTTCCTCCGACCTTCTTGCCTTCAATATATCCTGTGAGTGTCAAATTTTCTAAGCCTTCTTTCCTCATTAAGTGCCTTAGAAATTTCAATTGAACCTTTTTTATTCTAAATATAAGTGTCCATTGTGTTTCTATTTTCTCTAAAACATCATCGTGGCTCACGTGTTCAGTCCATGGTATTCTCAGTATCCTTCTGTAGAACCATATTTCTGTTGCCTCAAGTCTTTTCTTAATCTGTGAGGAGATTGTCCAGTATTCAATACCATATAAGAGGACAGATATTACATAACAGTTCAGTACTCTATTTTTTCTAATGAAAATTTTCCTGTTTCTTAATACTTTGCTTAGCTTTTGAAAGCTACCTTTCGCTATCTCAATGCGCCTTCGGATTTCGGTCTAGCAGTGTTCGTCCTCTGTTAAAGCACTTCCTAAATATTCAAAAATTCTCTACTGGCTAGATTTTGGTATCTCTAATGGGCAATTCGCATATCCGACTGCCCCTTTAGCTGACAACCTAACATTCTGTCTTCTTGAAATTGGTGTTTAGTCCTTTCTCCATGCTTTTCTTTACTACCATTTGTGGGAGGGGGGGTCCCTGTAGTTTCTTTTCTGTGTCTGCTATCAACACTGTGTCATCTGAATGTCTAATGTTAACATTGTGGCTGCCAATACAAATCCTGGTAGGACTTCTCCCGATTTTTTTTTTTTTTTTTTTTTTTTTTTTTCACCTCAAGCAAGGTGATAATGCCACTAAGACACCAGGGGTTACTGAGAATGAAAGAGAATGAGAAATTTTTATATATACAAAGTTATTTTCTGCTACTGATTTCGTGACAAAATCTGCAGTCGACATATTTGTTAACTGGATGATGATGAGGCATCCTTGATTTTGCCATGACACTGATTATTAATCTTTAAAGTTTGACGATTAAATTTATATTTTTAAAACCTTTAACGCTAAGCAAGGCAATAAAGCAACTAAGACACAGTGGTTTACTGAGAGTGAAAGGGAATGAGAAGACTTTAGTGACGAGAAAGGACAACAAATGAAGAGGATTCAAGGAAGACAGAATATGGCGATTGACGTTGCATTTAAATTTCTGAAGATCGTAGGTAACAGGAAAGCAAGAAATTGGAAAACAGTTCCATGTGCGAGAAAAAAAAACTATTCCAATAGAACTTATATAGAGGTTTCAACAGTAAAACGATGAGATTTAATTGACAATCTGGTAGTTCGCTTAAATTCATGCCGTCGAGGTACCAATGTGGAGAGTTCATTAGAACAGTTGCCGTGAAAATATTTATGGAAAAGACAAAAAGAATCCACATCACAGTGATGTGAAAGTGACTGAAGTCGAGATGAGAAGTCAACACCAATTAGATTACAGACCCTTCTTTGAATTTTATCGATAATTTCAAGATTATATATATCACAGGATTTCATCATTGTTCACTGGAAAGGTTAAATAAGTCTGGTGAGAAGACACATCCTTGTCTTACGCCCCCTTTCTAGTTTTGCGCATTTAGTGAATTCCTTTTCTATACGTATGCTGACAGCATGCACCATATTCTCGTGTTTCTTTCAGACGTATTAAGATGATTAATATGACAGCTTTCAATCGGACACAGGAAATGAGAAGAAAGGGTTTGACTCGGAGTGGCGAAGTGAATAGGAGCAACATCAGGTGGTTGTGCCCGGGATTCAGAGAGCTTCCCCCGGTAAAGCACATCAAGATCGCAGTGAGAAATAGATCTCGTGATTCAGCAGTGGTAGGTCAAACATTTTCATGATCATGTCAGCCCAAAATATTCTCTCTTCCCTCTTCCTGATTTGAATCCTCCTGACTACTTCCTCCGAGGCACTGCTGAGAGCGAGACCAACCCTGATCCTAACAATAACAAGAAATTGGTGAAGGGCAACATGATGAACGTGATGGACCGAATGAATGAGAAACAAATGATGCGGTCATGCAGTTACTTTCTCATACCATTCTTGAAGCCATCAATTATTTATTGTACTTATATGTTGAACATGTTTTGAATATATATATATATGTGTGTGTGTGTGTGTGTGTGTGTGTGTTTCGTTAAATATGACTGACAAAGTACTGAGATTAAGCATTTTATTTAATTTTTCGTGTGTTCATACGAGTTTTTTCTTTTCTGGACACAAAGTTT
Organism: Acanthosepion pharaonis; assembly: GCA_903632075.3. Classification (NCBI taxonomy): domain Eukaryota; kingdom Metazoa; phylum Mollusca; class Cephalopoda; order Sepiida; family Sepiidae; genus Acanthosepion; species Acanthosepion pharaonis. The sequence goes on along the minus strand of CAHIKZ030002120.1, from coordinate 301,253 downwards.
CTAAAAACTGCCCAAAAGTTTTGCATATTCGTGCGCCTTCGGCTATTCGTTTAGCCATTATCAAGGGCGAATTTTATATTTTATATTTAACTGAATGTGTATTTTTTTATGTATGTGTCTGAATTTATAGGAATGTTTTATTTTACAAACACGATTATATATATATATATATATATATATATATATATATATATATATATATGGTCTGAGTTGAATCAGACCAGGAAACAGTAGTATTAAAAAGTTCTCAATACACGTGTGAAAAAAAATAAATAAAAGTAAAAATAATATGCAGAGCTTTTAACTTTAAAGTGTATACATATAAGTAGACATTGAAGTCAACACTCAGCGGCAATTGTCTCTTTCATGCTTAAACGCAATCATCAGGCCAGGTTATTATTATTATTATAAACGTTATTTTTATTGGGTACACTTTCAAGATGGCCTCAGAGGCTAAGCCTGTAGCAGCATGCTTTGACTAAAAAAAGCCGTTTCTCTGATGAAAAAACAGATACAGTTTCGATTCCTATTTAAGTTGTTATATAAAAAAAAAAAAGAAAAGAAAAAAAACAATATAACCTTTAAAAATAACAGCAATAATCATTAAGCACTTTCTGGGACAGGAGTGTAGAATTTTCCATCCTCTATTAAAATACTTCCCAGAAATTTAAATCTTTGTCGCATTTTCTGTGCGCCGATTTTGGTGTATTTAAATGCAGATATATACAAATAACTTAACGGTTACCGGCATGCAAAGTGAACTCGGCTCTCCGAGTTCAGGTTTCGACCTAGTCTGGTGCGTTCACTTTCGCACTAATGACTTTGGGAAAGATATGAATACATCTCTTCTCACCCACCCAACTGATGTGAAATAAATAGCAGAGTAGACTAGGCTCTCTAGCCTTGGGTGACGGGCGGTCTAAAATAAGGGCAACTCTGAATTCAAATCCGCGGAGAAGGCAAAGGGAAAATACTTCGCTCTCTTTCCCAAGAAATAATGGCAATTCAGATATAAAAAAGAAAAGAAAAGAAAAGGAGCCTGTGGACAGCTGTGATCGCCTACGTCCTGAAGGGACATTGTATAAAATTTCAAGTCTATCATTTTCTCCAGTTGTTATTTTGTTACTATATCAAGTAGGTCACAAGCTATAAGAGATCAACGACGTCAGATATATATTTTTTCAAGCCATTCTTTTCTTTTTATTCAAATACGCTATTTTCATAAATTGTTTAACAAAAAAGTCAAAGTTAACATTTTTTTATCAAATTTATCTCAGTTTGTCAAGTGATAAAACTAAATGATAAACTCTTAGATTTATCGAGAAATGTGTTGAGAAGCAAATTGCGTCTGACCCTGAAGAAGTAAAGAATAAAATCGAAATAAATGCTTAAATAAAAAAAATAAAATAAAAAAAATAAAATAAAAATAAATAAATGCATGCTCAAATTGAGGAGTAATGGATAGCGGTACGGATTGAGGAATTGGAGAGCCGAGTTCGAATTCCTGTCAAATCCATTACATTCACTTACGTGCTAATACCCTTGGGAAAGGTTTGAAACCTCTCCACCTTCTCCACTCAGCTATGGGTAAATAGCTGGACAGACAGGAATGGCAACCTACTATGGGAAAAAATCTGCCTCGTCAGTCATGTATCGAAAGATACATGATCGTCTGAGCATATATCACGCATGGCACATAACTGACTGAAAAGCTCAAAATAGATATGAAATAAAAATTAACATAAAAACTAAAAAATGAACATTAAAAATACTAATTTTTATTTTCAACGCATGAACAGTATTAGGCTCAAAAGATAACACTGTTAAGTATTTTAAGAATAACCTATTTTATTTGTTTCCAAACGTGTGATACAACGTGGGTAAATCTCGAACATTAGGAATTAACCCTGACCCTCCTAAACAGATCGAAAGAGATGCTGCTTGGAGTGGGGATGTCCCCACCTGGGAGCTGTGAATATTAAAGCAAAACGGCTAAGAGGTGAGGTTTTGTTACTTAATAACGTTGAAAACTAGATCTATTTGGGAAGGATATTAGAATAATCCACAACTTATAGTGGGAGCAAACTGCCTGCATGCGGATGGTAAATGTATTGAGTCCATACAAACCTTTCTAATTTTTTTGTCTAAGACAAGAATATGTCTTCCTCCGAGATTTATTCAATCTCTACAGCAAGGCTATTAATCTCTAAAGGAACTAGAATCCCTACAGGAATTTATTATCAGTGGGTGTAATTTTATATGCAAGTAACACTGTATTGATGACTGACAAAAACTGCAGGACATCGTTGACGTAGTGAAGGAAAGCAAGAAAAAAAAAGGACCAATAATCAACTGCAAGATGACAGAAAATACGGTTATCAGAAAGAGAAAAAAACCGAAGATGATGGCTATGAATTGGAGATGTCGAAATCAAACAAATGCAGATATCCGAACGTGTATTGGATTAGCAAAAAATGCATTGCAAAAGCTACGCAAAGTACGAAGAAAGAGAAAAAATCGTTAAAAATAAAAAAAAAAAGTGTGCTGGATTGTTATGTGATATCATTTCTCTTGTATGGCAGTGAATACTGAACAATCTCCCCATAAATGAAGAGAAAACTGGAGGTAACAGATATGTGGTTCTACAGAAGGATACTGAGAATTCCATAGACGAATCGAATAAGCAACAAGGAAGTCTGAAAGAAAATAATAACAAAAAACTGATATTCAGAATCAAAAAGAGATATTAAATTTCCTGGACTCATGACGAAGGCTTGGAAAACTTAACCCTCACAGGGCATATCAAGGGCAAGATAGGTAAAGGCAGCGAGTCACCTACCTGAAAAGCTTGTGTAAATGGATGACGGAATGGGGAGAAACACTGCAAAGGCCGATAAGGGATAGAAAGTTCTGGAGAGCTACAATCATCCACACTCTGAAGGGACACGGTACATAGAAGAAGCTTAAGCATCAGTCTTCCTCTAGTGTGGGAATATATTACAAATTACAAAAGAAACAGTTAAGTGATTATTGGTAAGTGTCGGGATGTATAGAAATTTATCTCAAGCATAATATTTAGAAAGGAAGGAAAAAGATGGGTCATAAAAATAAGTAATTTTACATCGTAAGAGGTTGGCACAGAATGTTGTGTTTTTTTTTACATTCAAAAAGAATGAACACTTAACGAATATTCTTTTGGAAGGGTTATTTTCTTGAATACAAAATTGTATCCTCATTGTTGGTGAGACATAGAGACCTCCACCTTCTTTGTAGAAGTCAAACTGATTAGTTCTTTAGTTTAGTGGACTGAGCCAGCCTATTCCTGCAATAAAATTGGAAAGAAAAGCACGCCGCAACACACGAATGTATACAACATGGCGGTCGACTAAGAATTGATTCTGTTCGGGTTAATTCGGTTAGGCTCGGTAATATTCGAGAACCGAAATTTTGTTCGATAACCGAGGTATTTTCATCTAGAATTTTCTGTTCAAAAACCAATTTGTTCCACCTGTGAGACGTTTGAGAACCTAGGTTTCTCCGTATTACGTTGTTCGGAAAATAATATCCGATTTTAGAAGAAACCTTTTGTGTTCTAGTTGCCCAAAAATATATTACTCGTTCCTAGAGATTAAAGTTCCCTCTTTGTTAATTTTATATCAATCTCTTTCAAAATTTAACTTTACCATTATATATGCTTCATCTTGAGCATGAAAGAAAAAACATGAGACAGCTTTACTTTTTTGAATGTGTTCAAACTTGGTGATAAGGCTGCCAACATTTACAGAGCACGAGGGGAATGGTCCACTTGTGATCGGACAGTACATCGCTGGTTTCTGAAGTTCCGCAGTGGGGATACGAGTCTTGAAGATCAATGTGGTAGAGGACATCTATCTGCAATTGACAATAAACATCTGAAAACACTAGTCAAACAAAACTCACGTCAAAGTATCGGTGAAATGTCTCAGATAATGGGTGTCAGCATTTCAAAAATATCAGACCATCTTAAGACAATTTGCAATGTGAAGAAACTCGATAATTGGGTTCTACATGAACTCAGTGAGTTTTGACATTTTGAAGTGTGTTCGATGCTGCATATGTGAAATTCGAACGATCCATTTTTTGATCGAATAGTGATGAGAAATGGATCATTTATGGCAATCATAAACGATTATCTGAATGGTTTGTTCATGACGATGGACCCAAACACTTTCCAAGATCGAAATTGCACTAAATGAAGGTTAGAATGTCTATTTGGTGGTTCTCCATTGGCGTTCTCCATTACAGCTGGAGTATCACTGCTGAAGTGTGCTGCTAAAAAACGAGTGAAATGCATGTTCAATTTAACACCTTCATGACACTGCTCGGCCACATGTTGTCACAGGATGACACTGCAAAAATTGGGATACGAGACTTTGCCACGTGCACCATATTCCCCTGATCTCTTGCCCACTGACTACCACTTTTTCAAACATCACGAAAACCCTTTTAAGCCCAGTGACATTCCACTGCAAAGAGGATGCAGAAACTGCATTTAAAGAATTTTTGGTCTCCAAGCCTTTAGAGTTTTATCTTAAAGGCATAAATAACTTTGTAAATCGATAGCAGAAATATATAGATGTTCAGGTTTTCTACCCCAGTGAGCGAAATAAAGGGTTCAGTTCGATATTCCAACCACCTGTAGAAGGTCGGAGCGTACAACGACCGAAACGTTGTAATAAATATGGCAACAAAGATGAGGACAATAGTCCGAATAATGTAAATAATGTACATAATACCTCATCTTAGAAATATAGGCAGATACTTATGCATATCATTTGGTATACTGATATACTGAAAATGAACACGATGTAAATACTATGTAATGAGTTGTTATACATGAACGACAAATTTGGGCGGGAAATCAACACCTGAACAAAGGCAAAAAGGTATTTGTATAAAAATAAGTCAATTATATACCAGGTGTAACGGCTAAATTGGCAATCCCACAAAGTGTTTAATATCTAAAAAACACTAAACTAATTGACTTTCTTTTTTCCAGGTTTTCAGATAAGACATTTAGCCATCTTGACACTATTTGTCGTAAGAATCACTGAAAAACCCTTTAGATTATTCAGCTAGAAAGAGAACGGGTTTTGTGCCAGACCTACAGTCTTTCCAAATGAGCGATGGTGAGAGGAAAAGATCATTCAGATCTTCAGTACACTGGCTTCCATCTTCAAAGTCCATTCAAGAATCATCATGATACCGGTGAATGAGTTTTAAAAAAGAGGGAACAGTAGAGAGGAAAACTGGATCAAGATGTCACAACAGGAAGAGGGATCATCATTTCAACTTAGAGCTAAAAAGATCAATCCATAAGACGTTTGGCACGTGTTAGATGAGTTTCAGCTTAGAAAGTCCAAAGAGCAGGGAAAAAAGACTTGAAAATTATGTGGCACCATTTACGAGGCAGAGAAAGAAAGAGAAAGAAAAGAAGGCAGAAAGAAATGCGAGACGGATCATAGGTGATAAAACAGCCACACACATGGCCTAAGAGACAATGAAAATATTGATAAGTAACAAAAAGTGAAAAAGCGTGTCATTAGAATGACAGGGAATTTCTGAGTAAAAAAAAAAAAAAAGGAAAAAGAAAGAAGGAACTAGATATGTTTTGATAACGGCTATGTTATCTTGGTACGTAAACGAATGGCTAGACCACTGGCCCAGGAAAAATTCAAGTGAAAATGCTATTTCGATAAGTAACGAGAAACAGGCCACTAAAAAGGACTTTGGACAGATATGAAAAAATTAAATCCCACACAAGCAGAGCGCTGACCGAATTCCTTTCAACAAAACAACTTTGCCCCTGCGATAATAAAATTATGTTATCAGACACATGTACCGAAGGAAAATAAATGGGAACCAGAAATGTTTTTTTTTCTTCCTTGAGACGACAGACTGACTGAAATTTTTTTTGATAATTCTTTTCTGAGGCCATGTCGGGAAAACCAACCATCTTGATGAATTAGCGATAAACTACCTGACAAACGCCACGTGTTGAACAAAGAGTTGTCATATTATCCGTTCGTGGCTAGAGAAATGATAACGGCGATTTGAAAGGAAGAAAAGGAAAGAGAAGAGATAATTAATTTTTTTTAGTTAAGCAAGATATTTTTTTTTTCCGAAACAAAGCCGCGGATTGTTCACGCCCGACTAAGACATCATTGGTCAAGTGGTGATCACGTGACGCACGAAGGGGGAGGAAAGATACCCGACCAAGACCTCATTGGCCGAGAGGATCACGTGACGCACGAAGAAGGCTGTCGACGCCCCCATCCAGAGTGTAAGTATGAGAAGCTGCTACGAAGAAGTGGGGAGGGCAGTTCACGCCCCTCAGAAGTATGGTGAGAAAGTGGGAGGAAAAAAAGTTACCAAAAATGGAAAAGAGTGGAAAATCCCTAACCAGAAATAAAAAGAGGTGGATATGTATTTAGAATTATCGAGGAACCCCCGACGCCAACAGACCCACCCCGGTTTTGGTCGGCGTCAATAAAAACAGAAGCCCCAACAGGCAGAAATCAGTTCGGGCCCTGGCGGCAAAGATGAGTGTCCAGAAAGTTCGGGCCCTGGCAGCAGAGATGAGTGTCCAGAGTTCGAGCTCCAGATTCCAGAGTTGAAGCCGCCTCGAGATAGCTGACCAAGATTCACGCAAAATTCGGACTCTTCAACAACCAAAAACAATTATTTTGAAGAGCGACTTAGAACCAGACCACCGAAATAAGTTTTTTTTCGACTTTCGTCCAAAGACACACCGAAACACAAATTTCTTAGAGAGCAAACAACTTGAAGCGTTAAAAACTTGCCTAGCGAAAACGACGTATCACAATCCACAGAACGGGTCGGGAGATAGATGCAGTCCTATGTATCGAACAACTAGACATAAAGTTTGTTACCTTTTTCTTTGATACTTTGAACTTTTTTGAGTTTTCATTTTATTTTCTTTTATGCATATTTGTGTGTTATCACCCTCGTTGGACTCAATTTGCATTACGGCCCCAACCACTGTTTGATCTCGTCTGTCTAAGATCAATTCACAATGTGGGTAGGCAGACTGGAGATCAATGCTTGGTAACCAGGCGTTGGAAGCGAGTTGGGAACGACGAGGCTGATATCAAATCTAACCAGATTCCCACCCGAATCACCAAAAGGTTAGAACGTCACGTTTGGGTGCCGCGACCGATACCAAGCCAGTTGGTCGTCACAGGACGAGACAACACGACTGACGCGACAGGCGGACGTCACGTTTGGAGCAGCGACACCCGGACGGAGCAGCGAACAGTTGGCGCCGCGGCGAAGATGTCACAAGTGGTGCTGTTTGAGGACGTCACAACTGGCGCCGTGGTAGAGCAGGATAGAACGTCACAGTTGGCGCTGCGACCGGGGGACGACGTCACAATGAAATCGTACGTGAAACCTGTGAAGCACCTTGTTACTCCAGGACAGAAACTTAGAATGTCAGAGATGGCTAATATCATCTTGAATAAGTTGGAAAATGATCCTGAAATAATATATATATATAGAACTTGTAGCCTCTGTTTTTTTTTTTTTTTTTTTTATTAAACTCCTCCTAAATATTTTTTGGAGAAAGACCCCATAACCATATGTATTCTGAACCTACATTACCCAGGTTATTTGAATAAGTATATATATATTGATCAAAGGGGATCCGGGGATGGGAGGAAGATCCTTCCCACTGAATCTTTTTACCCTTCATATAAATTAAGTTTAAATTTGGACAAGGGAATGACTCCTATTCAAAATATAAAAAGAGAAAGCCAGAAGATCAAGGTCGCATCGGCAAGATCATTTTGATCAAAGGAAAATGTTGCTGTTACACCTGATATATATATATGCCATTAGCAAGAACAATGAAAAATTCTAATGTAAAAGCATTTGTGTATATCAAGTGATCATTATCAGTCCCATGGCCGGATGTGGTCGAAGGGTCACTGCGCAGGATCTTTCAGCCCGTTCATCCTCTGTAGCTCTAAGCAAGGTTTGTCCTTTTACTACCCGCTCCCAAATCTGCCATTCATTTACACAAGTTCATCCGCTAGGTTACTCGATGTTTCCTTCTGCCTTTCATGTCTTCAGTATATCCTGTGAGTGACAAATTCTCTGATCCATCTTTCCTCATTATGTGTCCTAGAAATTTCAATTGTCACTTTCTGATTCTAAGTCCAAGTGTCCTTTTTGTTCCCATTTTCCTTGAAACTTATTCGTTGCTCTTATGTTCTGTCCATAGTATTCTCAGCATCCTTCGATAGAACCACATCTCTGTCGCTTTCTTTTTCACCAGTCAAGAAATTGATCAACATTCACTGACATATAAGAGGAATGATATTTCTTAAAAATTCTACATTTTTCTTTTTTAACAAAAATTTATAATTTTCTGTTTCTTACACATGCTTTTCAGCTGCGTCTTCAGATTTCTGTGTTACGTTTTCCGTCGTGTGTTAAAATACTTCAAAGATATTCAAATTTTTACACTTGCTTCATTAATGACGTCTCCAATTCATAGCTGCTGTGTAGAAAGATGACCGACTATTCATTATGAAAGGAACAACAGCTCATAGGACCATGGGTCGCAAAGTGTGTCGCACGCATTACTGCACTAACTACATTATTCGTTATTATTATTATTTTATTAATCCGTGTTATTAAACAGTTTCTTCACTCATCTTTTGTTCCAGTATTTTCGTTGTAATGTTATTAACCAGAACTGCAAGCTGATACGAACATTATAACAGTGGTGACAGGGGTTCGAAACTTACGTTTGTAAAAAAAAAAAAAAAAAAAAAAAGACGATATGACGTTATAAGGATTTTTGAAATCCCGTCACTCAAGGATTTAATAAACGCACAATATGGACGACTTAAGAATCGTAGAACAACAGTAACAACAATGAACACGACAAATGCTGTCCCTAATACTGCATTGAGGATGTCACAAGTGCAACTAAAGTTTGCCAGAAAAATTAAATCGGTGTTTGAAAATTTACTATTTGGAAGAAAAATAAAAAGTTTGCATTGTACAAAACTATAAAAAGCTGGAGATAAGATTTTCTTCATGTCTTACGAGACAGAAAAGGAAAGTTGGAAAGATGGTGAAATAGTAAATCACATTGGCAGGATGGTGGATACGTGACAGGTTCGAAATTGGTTTTAATTGATTTAAATGCTTTTTATGTTGCCAAGATATGCCGAGGAAATGAAAAAAAAAAGACAAAACAACAACAAAGGGATTTAACTATGGAAGTGCTGTACGATACTTTTGTCTTGCCAACTCCAGTTATAACTACTCAAAAACACCGTGTTAGTAAAAGAAACCCAAGGGAAGTTTTGGAAGTGAAACCCAAAAAAAAGAAAATACATATTAAAAAGGTTGTATAGAAAGACAACTAACCTTCGCTACACTAAATTGTTGAACATAGAATCTTCCATTCATTATGAGAGGAACGTCAGCTCATAAGACCATGGGTCGCCAAGTGGGTTGTATGCATTTCTGCACTAACTACAGTATTTGCTATTATTGTATTAATAATCCATATGATTAAACAGTTTCTTCACTAGTCTTTTGTTCCAGTGTTTTCCTTGGAATATTATTAACCAGAACTACGGGCTTATAGGAGCATTATAACAATAGTTCGCATATTGGGCACTCACTTTTGGTAATTCTGTCTTCTTACAATTGATGGTTAGTTCTTTCTATAATAATGAGGGAGAAGTCATGAAAATAAATTTGTTTGATCGATTAATTTGCTTCTTTTTTTACAGCTTAACCCTTTGTGAGTTATTTAAAGCCGAAACATATTTCAGATTACGTATAAGAAGAATTCTTGTTTTTTGCAAGTGAATATTGCATAAACATTTATTTGAGAATAACTCGACTTTCCGAGTTTTCATTCCGAGTCGCATCAAAAGGGATACATACATTTGAAAAGCCTTGAAAAACAAACAAACGATGTTCAATGACACTTATTGTGGCACGTGTATGTCTTGTTAATCAAAATTAAGAAGTGTACAACAGGTTAATGCTTTCACGAAAGTGAAACAGATTCGGCAGAAGGGTTCTACGTGATAAAACGCAGCTACACAGTTGGAATGCAAGGTGATAAGAATTCTCTTTAAAAAAAAAGAAAAAAAGAAAAGAAAAAATATTTACTCCTCAAGTTTTTAAGCAGCCCTGACGGTGGGGCAAGAGGGCAGGAAGAGGTAACCAGAGATGAAATGCTTATGTAAACAAGATACATTGGATGGGAGATATTCTAATGCGAACAGAAGATGATATATATATATATATATATATATATATATATAGAGAGAGAGAGAGAGAGAGAGACGAGTAAACAAGTTGATAAATGGGCAATTCTATGAAGTGGAACCTATCTATTTGATCTTACTTTCAAAAAAAAAATAGAATAAAATAAAATAAAAGCAAATAATCTAAGAGGAAGAAAGTTGAAGGCAATAATTATAATAATAAAGCACCCAAACAAACAACATCATTAAGGTAATTCTTCCTAGAGCAATAGAAAGAGACAAGGTACAATTTTGTGAATTCTGACTGATGCCAATTCTGAACACTTGCCAAAAAATAGTTTTGAAATAAACATGGCATTTCCTTGCTTACTTTCCAAACTCAGGATATATACGTATATATATTGCAATCATCTATTAAAAAAAAATAACTGTTGTGTCCAAATAAATGGTTAAGAAATAACAAAACAAGACGTTGCAGATAAATCGTGTATTGAACAGTAAATACAACAGAAGAGCGTTACACGATTTGGGAGTGTGTGTCGGTTGACCAACGTTCAGTCTATCACTGTTAATATTTTACAACTCCTTACGAGGGATGTATGTGACACAAGGCCGAGTTTAACGTGGGTCATCCTAATGACAAAAAATCCCCGGAGAATCCGCATAAACTGGTTCGGGTCTGTCTACCTCTCCGGACGGAATTCTGCCCTTCGGCACAGCCTCGTCTGGGTTCATCTCTGCCCAAAGCAGAGAGTTCGACAGGAGCTGCGAACAGTCACAGCCTCGGTAGAACAGTCTATATCACTGTTAATATTTAACAGTACACCCCCAACCCCCACCCCGCCCACGAGGGATGTATGTGGAACAAGGCCGAGATTACTGTGGGTTCTCCAAGACCGTAGGATCGGCCAAAAATATTCCCGTAAATCCCGCATAAACAGGTCCGGGCCTGTCTATCTCCCCGGACGAAACTTTGCTCTTCGGCAAAGCCTCGTTGTGGTTTCTCTTTGCCAAAGACAGAGATTTCGACAGTTGAAGAGTTTAGATCATTGTTAATATTAACACTCACAAGAAGGATGTATATGGAACAAGGCCGAGTTTACAGTTGGTTCTCCGAGCCCGTAGGCTTGGACAAAAATGTTCCCTTAGAACCCACATAAACGGGTTCAGGGTCTGTCTACCTCCCCGGACGAAACTTTGTCCTTCGGCACAGCTTCGTCCCGGGTTCCTCTCTGCTCAAGTCAATGAGTTTAACAGTAATGAACAGGCTAGAGCACTGTCCCTCCGAGGCTTACTCTCCTGCTAATTTTATAGTAAGTGGAAGAGTCCACAAAAGACTCATTAGAGTGAGGACATCACAACAATAACAAAGCACCTATTAGATATGAATTATTCCAAAATCGCGTGGAGGAATCAAAATTTAAATTCATACTTTTTATCTGACCACCAATAGGTCTAATGTTATTCTTTTTGTCTACCCATATGCTACAATTTTTTTTTCATATATACTTTTGCACATTTAAGTACAATTAAGTATTTTGCATGTTTTTTTTTGTTTGTTTTTTGGCGGGGGGATGGGGGCTATAATCTTCTGCAGTTCAAGGTTTATTTCTCTTGTACTAACGACGTCAGGTGATGACAATGGCGAAATTTGATGTTTACAAGACCTGGTGGCGAAGACTCTGGGATAGCGATTACAACAAAAATAATTGGAAAAATATATTTAAAAGATTCACATGTAAAGACCAGATTCTAAAGACCTAACAAAATATCGATTTCATAAATGTCATTATTTTTTTACTACACGGGTAAACTAGTTTTATAGGAAACTGAAAGTTGTTCTTTTACATTTGGTGTTCTTCAGGCATTACTGATGAAATTCGCCTCGTTTTGAATATGTGGAATTTATTTAAAGGTTTTAAAAATGAATTCCATCTTATTCTTCTGCACCAAGAAGAAAACACACACGGTATTTAGGCTGTTCCCCGCCCACTAGGGCGAGATGTGACACAAGGTCTATTTTTAGGTGGGGACCCGAGCGCATACACCCGGGACAGGAACAGAAATCCCCCTCAGCCTCCGCAACTGTCGGTTGCACTGGCCTTGGTGCGAGCACCGATCCCTCCCTCTGGTGTAATGGCCTTGGGCAGCTGTTCCACAGGGCTAGGCACCTCTTCAGTATTATTTTCCTCAGTTGCCCCTCTGTTCTTTGACAGAGAAGCCCCTGAGTGCACTCTGCCCAAAGACAGAGACACAACAGAGAGGTGATAAGTAATGTGTTAGAAACTACTTAAAAGAGTAATTTACACAAGAACCCCCCCCACACACACACACACATAATAGGCTTTTCAAACTGCTGGTACAATGATTGATTGATTGATTGGTTGGTTAGTTGGTTTGTTTGTTTGTGTTTTATGGTGTAGTAACCTTTACATTATTCGGACTGTTATCCTCATCTTCATTGCTATACTCACAACGTTTCGGCTGTTGTATGCTCCGGGCTTCTTCAGATGATTGAAATTCGAACCAAACCCTTTATTTCGTCCATTGGGGGTAGATTGTTCTAGTTTCGCGTGCCATGCCTCCTCTTCCGGATGTCTCAGTTATTTCCCTTTAGTCTGGTAGTAAACTGACAGCTCTTTGGGCCTAGTCACTGGATCTAACCAACGCCATTATCCACTGGTTCAGTATCAGGCTGCAGCAGTGGTGAACCAAAAACTTGGAGAGTTGAGTTAAAGGGAAATAACAAACATCCCGAAGAGGCATGGCATGTGGAACTAGAACAGTCTACCCCAGAGGATGAAATAAAGGGTGCAGTTTGAAATTTCAATCATCTGAAGAAGGCCGGAGCCTACAACGGCTGAAACATTGGGAATATGGCAATGAAGATTAGGATAACAGTCCGAATAATGTAAATAATGTAAGTAATCATAATACCTCACCTCAGAGATATAGACATGTATTGAACCTTTGAGAGTTATTTAAAACTGAAACATTATCTTTTTTTTGGACTGTAAATTTGATTCTTTTTCTTGTGAGTAAATACTGTATTAAAATTTTTTTTTAGAATAATGATTTTTCCAGATAAAAGTCCGACTTTTTAACCCATATCTGGAGAGGAGGAGATTGATTCATACCTCTCCCAAGGGTATTTGCACATAAGTGAATGTAAAGAATGTGACTGGAATTTGAACACAGATCAGCAATTTCTCATTCTGAGTTGCTGTCCATGATACCACTTGCACATACTTACAAGCACAAGCAAGTTATAATATATATAAGTATGAGATAACGATATATATTTTTATATATCAAGAACAGTATTGGGGAATTGTATGACAAACTGGAAAACGTTTACTTATGAAGTATTTTGTCTTTCAGGACTCGAAGTCCTGAAGGATGAAACCTGTCGCCAAGTAAACTTTTTCCATATAGTTAAACTTTCACCGGAATACAAGAAGATGATCCGAAATATAGAAAAAAAAATCCTTAACAAAGAACCTTTGTTGGTCTTTAACCAAACTTTTGTTTATTTATATATAAATATTTCTCTCAAAATTGTATTGTGATATTATTCCATCTTGTCTGCCAGGAGACCTCTTTTAACACCTCCTAGTTGGCATGTTATAAAGCAGCATGAAAGGAAAACACTCAAACCCTCTGTCTTCCTTTCTCACTTCTATAGTAACAAGATGTATTTTCTGTACTAATACTAATATTTGCCCAATACAAATCCCAAGAGCCACTCAAGCTAGAGTTTTAGTCTGTGGTATTGTATGAGCATCATAAAAAGGCCAGAAGTGAAGTTCATGCGGTTATACAGAAAAGATAATAGTTAAACAATGACTTGAAGAGGTTAAGATTGTAGTGATTGAGAAAACATCCTGATGGGAGTTTGTTCCACAAAACAGTAGTTCTTGGGAAGAATCTGTCCAAGTGGAACTTCTTTCTTACAAATGGAATACAAAGGGAATGAGGATGATTCATCCTTGTGTACGTGGCATGGTGGGTCTCTACTGCAAGGGTCAGGGCTGGTGGAATGAAGGAATATAGCTTGTTAAAATACTGTCCATGGAAATAGCAAGAAATTTGTGATATTTCATCTGTGGAAAAGGGGCTGTAAGGTATAAAATAATTCATCACCTACAAGTCCATGAAGACACTTTTGAACTCTATCAAGACAAACAAGTTAGGACTGGGAAAGTCCAACCTAGATATTTTTTTGGTCTGATCTAGCTCTTGTAAAGATAGTATTACTGGGGGAGTCAGTACTGGAGTGGTACAATAAACCAACCATTCTTCCAGCATCTTTAGCAATCATGCATCTTTCAATACATAACTGATGAGGCAGATTTAGCAATATATCATATATATGCATTGAGGTACAGGGTGAGTTTGAAGTCTATTGTTCAAGGCAAAGGACCTTCTTGAGAGTACACCTATCAATTATGATGCATGTATGTCTTCAATTCACTTTTGAAAGTGTTTCAAATATTCAACTGAATGCTTTCACAATTGGTGACTCCTTTTCAATAAAATATCATTGTTTGTCAATGCCCTTAATGTTGAGCAACAATCATATCATTTACACTATTTACATTGTGAATAGACAATAAAGATGAGGATAACAGTGTGAACAATGTTTTGGCTGTTGTATGTTCCGGCCTTCTTCAGGTGAAAACATGAATAGGACAATAAGGATGACGACAACAGTCTGAACAATGCAAATAATGTAAATAGTTACAATACCTCATCTCAGAAATATAGACTGTTCAGTCACATCAAACATTATACACTATAACTATTAAGCTAAAGACTTATGGAACGACTCAATTTTTTATGCCTAGGTTCATTAACTTCTAAAAGAAACACTAATAAATGAACATTACATTCACTTACATGCTAATACCCTTGGGAAAGGTATGAATCCTCTTCTTCTCACCCCAGCTATGGGTAAATAGCAAGACAGACTAGGTTCTATAGCCTTGGATGGTTCCTACTCCAGAAAGAAATGGCAACCTGCTGAGGGAAAAAACTGCCTCATCAGTCATGTATTGAAAGATGCATGATTGCCTAAGCGTGCATTACGCACGGCACATAACTGACTGAATAAATGAACTAAACAGATTAAATCTTTAATTTTATGTTAATAATTACAGCAATTTGAATTTAAACCAGCCTACACAATTTTTTTTTCATTTCCATGTTTAAGAATTATGGTTGTCAAGCTTGTCTCATGAATCGGGCTTTCTTTTTTTTTAACGAGATAAATTTGATATTTGTTGGCTGTTCCCTTACTCTAGTCTTGGGCTAGACCAGACCAAGTAAGTCAAGAAATGATCATTGAATAAGGATCTGAATAGTTGTGATGATAAACAACTTGAATTCAGATGAAAGAATTATTTTAAATGCCATGTCACTTCAGGACAAAGGAAATCATAGCTTCTCTACAGGTTCCTTTTCTTTATTATTGGTAAATTGCAATGACTTCTTGGGAAAGATAGTGGAATAGTTCCCCATTGCTTTCTTTATGGTTTTGAACTCAGGATTGTATTTCTATGAGACTCTAGTTGTCACCCAAAGTCTAAAAAGCTGAGTTACCCGATAACTAGGAAAAAATGAATAAATTCATGCCTTTCACAAGCTCGTAAGTGTGAAAGTGAATTCAACAGATGAGGCTGGAAATTGTTTGCCAATTACACTTTTGTGTAGATAACATTTTTTGGTATTTATATAAAAATAAGGGAGTGGTTTCCCATAGTTTTGAATTCAGAGTTGTCCATGTCTTAAATTTTATCTAATAAAAATACAACACTAATAATTAAATAAAAATAACATTACATTTATTAATACAACAAGAATATATAAAAACAATAATACCAAAAATTTTGGTGAATGATCTGGGTTAAAAATTAAGATTGAGTTTTTTTGTAACTGTTGATTCTTGTAGCCCAAATGGTAGAGCAGCTGTCATTCATTTACATGCTACATGAGATAAAAAGAATGAGAATTCAAGTCTGAGGAATTGTGATGATAAGCAAAGAAAGTTAAGATAAGTAAAAATTAAATAATATTGCTGGATACAGGTGGTTACATCAACTGCAAATGCTTACATAGACAAATTATCAATGAAACTTGTTATTTTTATCTTATGCATACACAAATTTTATCCATCAAAAATGACATTATTTATGTATGAACTGGCATTTCTGTCTTGAATCATAAGAGTGAAATGCCAGTTCATACATAAATAATGATATCATTTTTTATGGATAAAATTTGTGTATGCACACAATTATTATATATTTTTAATGATATTTTTATTTAAAACTATTTTACATTGTGACACGGAAATTTCTATGTTTTGGGACTTAAAATTTTTTTATCCCATCATCAGGCAATATTCAGTAACTTTTGATGAAAATGATTTACTTTTGAAAACAGAAAACAATATATTTGATTATTAAGAAGTTAAGTAGGAGGGGGTACCTGATTTTAAAATCTTATGCTCTACATTGTATTGAGCACTTTTTTTAAGAAAGTAAATGCTAAAGAACAGTGGATTCTAAATCTGTTTGTTCTTTCTCTTTATTTGGATATGGATATATATATATATATATATATATATATATATATATATTTATATATTTCTGAGATGAGGTATTATGTACATTATTCGGACTATTGTCCTCATCTTTGTTGCCATATTTATTACAACATTTACCCCAGTGAGCGAAATAAAGGGTTCAGTTCAATATTCCAACCACCTGAAGAAGGCCGGAGTGTACAACGGCTGAAACATTATAATAAATATGGTGACAAAGATGAGGACAATAGCCCAAATAATGTAAATTATATATATATATATATATATATATATATATATTCCGTTTATGTTTTTTTTATGGATACACTTATTTGACTAAATGCTCCATTTTTCTAATTAAACAATATTAATTACATTTACCAACCTGAAAGTTTGAGAAATTTTGTAGAAAATATGTATCCTCCAATAAATGTAATTAATACTGTTTAATTAAAAACAGACCAATTACTCAAATAAGTGTATCCATAAAAAAATGTAAAACAGAAAATATATTGAAATATTTTTTTGAATTTAATCCATTTCATATAATATGTTGTCATGGTCTGCATTAGGATACAATTTCAGAGCAGATATTATAGATATGATATAAATTATCTGACAGCTATGACTGGGTTCTGCTTGTGTGGCATGGTGCAGAGTCCTGTTGCCAGAAATAGGGTCTTCCAGCAGCCACCCTTTTGACTCAGGCAGCACTACCTCAACAAGGTACTTGATGTAAGCCTCTATGTTGAGTCTGAGGCCCTGTGGAAAGATGAATGGAAGCATAACATTGCCATCAGTAGTGATCACTTCAAACACCTTTGTAATCACCATTAGACTCATCCAACTCTTTTCAAATCCTTTGCACTGTCCCCAGATTGACACCCAGATACTCTGAAATGTTTATATTGGGGCTTTTGGTGTGAATATGAAGCAGTACAGCATGCTGTTTCCAAATATCTGGCAGAGTGAATTGCATTATGGCACCCAACTGAACCCACTATATACCATGCAATTAAAAATATAAAATGGAAACAATTTACATTGTCCCCATATATATATATATATATATATATATATATATATATATATATATATATATATAGAGAGAGAGAGAGAGAGAGAGAGAGATATGCATAATTACACAAATCGGTGCCAAGAAAGTCTTAGCCAATCCCCTTCTCAAAATTTGACCAAATTACTAAACATCAGGATTTTTTTAGAATTTTTGGTTGGGCTGAGAACATTTCAGTCCCCCTTTATATATTGTGTTTTATGCATTGGGAAACAAATTGAAACAGTCTTCTAACTTTTGTAAAAGTTAGAGTCAGAGCAAAGTATATAAATAATTTGTAGCAGTTTGAAAAGCAAGAGAGTGAAGCAAATTCTTTTCCTGTTTGCTATTCCTGAGCCAGCGCATGGATAAAGATAATCCCCTTTTCATCTTATCGCCCATCCAATACACCCCGCCTGGCTGTTATGGGCAGAAAGTAAACACAGAAAGAAATGAGGTTAGGGTGTATAAGCAGAGATTATGGAAATGCGATACCTGAGCCGCGCTCTGTCCTGATAAGTGCTTTCTAAGCCAATCTGAGCTTGCAAATTCAACAATCTTTTGTCATTATTTCTCAGCATCTAAGCACGAGGTCATCTTATAGAAATGGAACCAAGAGATTTTAGGATTGTCAGACAGGTATTGTGGGGCTAAGAAAAGTGCTTCTGAATGTACTTTTTGTGCTTTAGTCATTTATTTTTCTAGTAGAATTGTTTGATTGTTGAACAAGCAAAGTGTAAGGAGTCAAGAATAAATGCAATGGATTTGTAAAATTAGTCACTTCACTGTTTTGTAATGGTGACTAAACCAGGGTCCCCATAAAACAGATGTGATGCTTTTTTAAGCTAAGTTTACAAAAAAGCTATAAAGTTATTAAGTTGGTAAATTTGTTTATTACTAGAGGAACACAAATTTTTTATTTTTTAATCAATTCACTCCAAGCAAGGCAATAATGCCACTAAGATGCAAAGAGCTACTGGAAGTGAAAGAGGAGAAAAAGACTTTAAAAGGAATTGGAAATCCAATAATAACATAAATTTCAGAGTTTAGCAGAGGCATTAGAAGTATAGAGATGAAGGAGAATTTAGAAGGAATCAGAAACCCAATCCTAAACAGAAAACAAGGGATAAACCTCTACTCCTGTTCAAAAGACAATGGAGGAATGTGAACCTATCTACTCCTATAGCAAGTCAACTGACAATGTTTACTTTTTGCTTTCCATACTTATATTTCTCATGATCCTTTACATGGTGCCTTGTGAGACAATATAAAAGTGGCAAAAATGCTCAACATTTTATTAACACTTACAGTGGATATCTGAACCCTTACAAGAGGCATTTCTAATATCAAGAGAGTATTCCTAATATCAAGAGGCTATTTGAACCAAGAGGCTATCTATGATTTGGGTAGAATTACCATTAAAAATTGCTATACAAGATAACTTTTTATTTATTTTGGTAAATAAAATTAAATTTGTTAATACTTTTACTTTAGCCTTGGATATTTGAGCACAGACACAAGGCCAGTCTACTTTTGCTAGAGTCACTATTGCTCTAGAAAACTATCTATAATTTATTTTATTAAAAATATTAATATATTTATTGATTTGAGCTTATATATAATAGCATCAATGTTTTTGTGGGCTACTATAAGAAACTGTTATATAAGTTATTTTATTAAATTTATTAACACTTTCAACTTCTACTTTATATATTTGAATCCTTAAATAAAACAAACATTTAAAAATTAATAAAAACAATCTTATTATTAGAACTACCAATAGAAAGTGTTGTGTGGGTAGGTGTAATGCTTATCAGCATGGGAAGTGAAATTGGAGAGCAGAGTTCAAATTCCAGGCTTGTCTGTTGTGTTCATTCTTGCACTAATTCCCTTAGAAAAGGCATGAATCCATCACTTCTTCAATTCAGCTATGGGTTAAATAGCAGTGTAGACTGAACTCTCTAGCCTTGCATGATAACTTGTAAACCATGGAGAAGGTAACTGGAAACCATTCTATTATTTGTCCCAAGAACACCTAGTAAATTACAGGTAAGGAAATAAAAGGAACTTGTGTCTGCGTCTTGGAGGCAGAAATAGCATTTTTATTCCCTTTTGAAATTGCTAAAAACAATTGCTTTCACTTTATAAAATTAGACAGATTAAAATGTCAAGAATTTATGCTAATGAACATTCTTAGTATTGACTTTATTCCCTCCATTTTTACTAATGACAGATTTGTACATCATGGTGGTTTTATGTTATTTTTATTAAAAAAAAAAAAAAAAAATGGCCCAACCAATAAAGATAAAGAAAAACTCCAACACTGACAGGTTTTTTTTTTTTTTTAGTCTGACAGAAGTAATAAAATACATAGGCACAACTTTACGGAAAAAACAGGCACATATATGTCAGAGGAAATACTCAACATGCCACGAGACATGTACATTGTGTGACAGTAAAATTGTTAAATGAGTGACATTTTGTGTAATCTTTACTCATACCAAAAGTTGGCATTTAAACCCAGGATTTCAAATGCTGATTTTCATGGTAAAGAAACTGCCTCAACACAATTTTTCTAGCACTATTAAACCTGAGTCAAGATTAAAGTATGATTTCTTTTTTATTTATAAACAACTGTATTTAAATCTGAATAATATCAATTATAGAATTCAATTAAATATTCAAAAACTTTCATTAGCTTTTTGCCATAAATAGTTTATACTATAGCCTGTTAAGGGTATTAAAAAATATCTGTAATTAATTATAGCTTTCTGCAAATGCTCATCAAAAGTTTTAGTCCCCATTGGCATGTCAAATCATTCCCTAGTCAGTGTCCATATTGACTCCAAACCAATGACATCCCTTGACTTACCATTCCATAGAACAATTTTTTGCTATGCAGAGGCAAACTGGGACAGTTTCTGGTTCTATATGATGGAAGCAGCTCTTACAATCTTCTTCAAACATGCTGCCTCCAAATCTGCTGCCCTAATCTCTGAATGGATCCTGTCTGGAATGAAGTGTTTTATGCCACCAAAAAAATTCCAGCAAAAACCAAACAGTCAGCTCTGGTTTACTCAAGAATGTGCTGCAGCCACAGCTTGCAGGAACCACTATTTCAAATCGATAATATTAAATAATTTTCATATAATAATGTTGAATAATCTTGTATAATAACCTTGTTTAATATTCTCATATAATGATCTTGTATTATTTTAATCTCACAGAGAATTATTGGCAATTTCCTTACAGATGAAAAAGTGACTTGAAACAACAAAGATGTCGTTCTACTGGAAAATACTAAGAATATCATGGACAGAACATGTGAACAATGAGGAAGTTTTGAGGAAAATAAGAACTGCAAGAATACTTATGTTTTCATTTCCTGTCATCTCTGGCTTCAGTTCTCCAGACCCCAACACTACATCATAGTCTGCATTAAGAAAAAACAATTTTTTAATTTTTTTTATTTCACTTTATTCAATAAAAGGACAGTAGTTGTAGCCCTGGTTCTTCCCTGAATGTTCTGCAACCATAACTTACCAGAATCACTACTTCAAAATCTATCACAAGGAGCAATGTAGTCTGGTTTTTACTTCTTTCAGAACCACCTGCAATAATTGTAAGAGAGTCCTGGAAAATGCAAAGTGCAGTTACAAGTGATCTGTCCAGGCCAAGGTTGAAAATAAACAAATTGGACCTCACAAATTCTGGAAGATCACCAACCAGATTATGAACAGAGGCAAAGCAGCTGTGCCCACTATTATAAATGGCTCCAAGGTCATATCATCCTCAACAGACAAGGCAAAATTCTTTGCCTTGATCTTTGCCTCAAACTCAACATTAGATGACAAATACCATCCTCTCCCAAATTCCTGGGTCCCACTGAGCACAACCTCAGTAAAATACTCATTTCAGCAAGAGAAGTCCTTAGATTTATCAAAAGCCTTGACTCCAAAAAAGGCCATGGGCACAGACAAAATTCCAGTGATCATGCTTAAGAGTATCAACCCAGAATTATCTCTGATTCTAGCAAAGTCATTTAACCACTGCATGAAGGAGAAATCTTTCCTAAGCATGTGGAAGGTGGCAAGCGTATACCCAATCTTCAAGAACACAGGCAACTGATCATCACCCTCCCAGTATAGATCCAGTATCATCAGTAATCTCTGAAGCCTTAATCAGCAAGGTCATCAAGCACTTGGATAGGAACAACCTTTTGTGTGACAAGCAGTATGGGTTTTGGCCAACCCGCTCCACTGACTCCTGACAGCCTTTCACACAGAATTTGTGAGGCCCTTGATGATACACATACCACAGGGACTATAGCATTAAATATCTTGAAGACCATTGACAAGGTGTGGCACAATCTCCCCAGTTATGGAATCACTGAAAAGGTTTTCTCTATTATAAAATCCTTCCTAAAAGGTAGATCCCTGAAGGTAGTTATTAATTGCGAGTACTCCAAGGTCTTGATAGTCAATGCAGGTGTCTCCCAGGGGTCACTTCTCAGACCAACTCTCTTTTTGACTTACATAAATAATCTATCTAAGAATATACTCTGATCATTTGTAAATGTTTACGCTGATGATATGATGATATACAGGTGCACCTCTAAAAGTCTTAATGATCAGAGATTGGCAGCTGACCTCTCTTCTGATTTAACAAACTTTCCAGTGAGGGAGGGGGAACTAGCTAGTTACATTCAATACCTCTCAAACCAAACTGGTTACATTCTGTTACCATCAATCAGACCCTGAACTACCGCCAATCACAATGAACGGATATCCCCTCAAGGAGGCCCAGTGTCTCAAGAGGATATTGGTCCCCGAACTCACACCCAACCCTCAAGTGGGATTCTTATATGAGCCATTGCCAAAGATGCAGGTAAAATGATCGGCTCCCTGTACTGCTCCAGTAAGTACCTGACTCCCTCTACCTTTACAAGATCAGACTGAAAATGGAGTACTGTTGCCATATTTATGCAGGAGCTTCCCAGACCACACTTTCCAATCTTGAAAGAGTTCAAAAGTGTCTCCGAGTCCTTGCAGGAGATGAATTATTTTCCATACTCCAGCCTCTCTCTAACAGGTGGGATAAAGCAAGTCTCTCACTGCTCTATCATTACTACCATGGAAAGCTCTCATACAAAATGCATCTCCTGGTCCCACAAGCTCAGACCTTCATGGCTATGACCCACCACCCACATTCCCTCTGTATTCTATTGGCAAATTCTACTGAAACAGCTTTTTCTCATGAACCACTGCTCTATGGAACAGAATCCACAAAGCATGTCTCCCCAATAACAACAAATTTAACCTGTTCAAGTCTAGAGTCAAACGTTATCTATCCCCTCTTATCCATATAAACTATCCCTTAATGTAACCCTCTACCTTGATAATAATAGATGAACAAAAATGTAATTAAAAGATATTTTTTAGAGAACCTGTAATAATTTTTTTAGATACCCGTAATTGATATTTTTATTTATTAGATATCCATAATATTAGGTTATCTTTTTTTTTTAGATATCTATAAGTTATTTTTTTAGACACCTGTAATTAATATTAGATTTATTATTATTTTTTTAGATACCTGTAATTAATATTTTTTAAATACACCTGTAATAAGCAGCAGTTATTTTTTTACTTTTTCTTTTAGAAACCACTAATTAACAAACAAAAGTAAAAAATTTTTTTAAACACTAGATTTTTTAATTAACACCTAACTTTTTAGAACTGATAATTAATACTGGATTTTTTTTAGAAGCCTATAATACTTCATGTATTTATTTTAATTCTCTTATTAAGTCTGGATTTTATGGTTGGTATTAAGACACTAATATGGAAGCCAATAAATTCTCATGAAAAACAAAAAAAAAACATGCATTTTAGTACCAATCTAAACTGAAATCTGTATATACGCATCTTGTGTAATAATAGAAAATCCCATTTGGAAATGAAATTTTAGAAATAACAAAAAAAAATTGTTCAGAAACTGAATAAGGTAAGAAGAGATAAAAATGAAACAAAAAAAACTACAATAAACATTAGGAACCAAGAAAAGAAAGCTGGACTTTGTTATAATATCTGCCTGCTATGTGCTAGGTTATTCAGATATTAATGTTCAATTTTAAAATTAATAGAGTTTTAATATATTATTATGATAGTTGACCAAAAATATATTACTTGTTCCTAATGAGTAATATATAAAAGTATCCTCACTGTTAATTTTATATCAGTCTCTTTCAGAATTTAACTTAAAGCATATATGACACATCTTGAACATGAAAAAAAACGTGTATTTTTTTTTTTTGCATGAGTTCTAGCTTGGTCACAATGCTTCTTAAACTGCTACCAACATTAACAGAGTATGTCGTGAAGGATCCACTTGTGATGGTTTCAGAAGTTCAAGGTGGTAGAAAAATCTGAAAATATTAATCGAACAAAGTCCATGCAAAAATGTCAGAGAAATGTCTCAGATAATGGTGTCAGCATTTCAACAACATTGGACCATCTCAAGACAATTGGCAAGGTGAACATTCTCGATAAATTGGTTCCACATGAACTAAGTGAAAGTCAAAAAGTTTACCATTTTGAAGTTTGTTCAATGCTGCATTTCTTGATTGAGTAGTGACTTGTAATGAACGAGGCAATTCTGAGAGAATTGGAAATCCTACCGGGATTCAACATTTGCGGCCACAATCTTAACAATGTAAGATATGCAGATGACACAGTACTGATAGCAGACACAGAAGAGAAATTACAAAACCTCCTACAGAAGGTAACAAAGGTGAGCAAGAAGAAGGGACTAAGCATAAACTACAAGAAGACAAAATGCATGGTCATCAGTAAAAGGATGAGACAGAAATGCGATTTGCATGTTTTGAAAGGATGTAGAATGAAGAGAAACATGTGTCAGTTGTGCATGATACATGCTTAGGCAATCGTGTATCTTTTGATACATGACTGACGAGGCAGATTTTTTTCCCCACAGTAGGTTGCCATTTATTTCTTCAGTAGACCAGTTGCCATCCAAGGCTATAGAACCTAATCGGCCCTGCTATTTACCCATTGCTGGAGGAAGAAGAGGATTCACACCTTTCCCAAGGGTATTAGCACATAAATGAATGTAAAGGATTCAACTGGAATTTGAACTTGGCTCTTAGATTCCTCAATCTGTGCTGCTATTCATGACTCCACCATGCCTCTTCCATGTAGGTAAGGCTTTAGCTGTAACTATTAACCATAATTTATCATCAATAGCCATAAGCTAATCACTACCCACTGACTATCACTCTACTGGAGTCATTTTCTGCAATACAAAAATACATCTGCAAATTTGGGCCTTTGTTCTGTATATTGCATATTAAAAACCAAATAGAAGGGATTGTCAGTGATCAGGACAAGTGGAGTTAGTTACATTCACTTTTGTGCAAATAGCCAAAATGTATGAATTCATCTCTCCCCTCCCCATGGGTTAAATATTAGGACTAGGACTTTTATTTGGAAAAAAAAATCATTGTTATCTCTAAAAAAAAAAAAAAAAAAATGTTAATGCAATATTCATTCATAAAAAAAAAAAATTATTCTTATAATTTATTGTTGTAGAGTAGTTTTCACAGTGGAGGCTTGTATTTCACTAAGTTGGTCCTAAAAGGGTCCGACGTACAAAATGTTAGGAACTTGAAATAAGAGTTAATGATGCAGCTATCTAGTTGTGATGGTTGATACTTCAATGTCCAACATCGACTGACTCACTCAACTCCACTGAGCCCAACTGGCAACTGCTACTACTACTTATGTGTGGGAGGGTCTATTAATAATAGAATAGGTACATTCAGGTATAACATTTATGTTTCTGCTTTAAACCACAAAGGTTGGTAAGCCATCAATCACCAATGATCAGGAATTAAAGCAAATATTAGTGATAGACAAGGACTATTATAATGCAGAATAAGCTGAGCTGAAAGAGGATGTGAAACTAGGTAGGGGTTTATATACAAAATTCTAAAATTCCACTCTAAAAACTAGACACTGCTGAATTAACAATAGGAAGAAGGCATTCTGTTCAACAAACTCAGTATCAGTGAAGAGAAACCATGTTCCTTGATGCTGGTGTGAGCTCTGAATAGAATTCTGTGAGCAGACAGAATCCCAAAATCTGCAATTCTTTGTATCAGTTGCTTTGATGAAAAAATTCCCACCTTGTTAATTACTCACTTGTCTAACAACAAACCAGCAGAAGACAATGAGATGAACAGTCCAAAAAGAACTTGGTGCGCTTGACTAGTAAAGAAAATCCCTTGGGCACCTAGAAGTAATGTAATGGTTAACAAACTTGTCTCACAAGAACAGTTACGACTGAGTAGTGAATTTGATTCTCACTACATGTCGCATACTTTCAGCCTTGTGCCACATTTAAGCTACACTTGGAAAATCACTATAAAGCATAGAAGATACCATAACTTGGTATTTTGTTAAGAAAATTTTAAAAAATAATGTTGCAGGGGTTGTAATAGGGATAATTAAAAAAATATATATACATGAAAAATTAACTTCTTCCCTAATTTATTAAATACAGGAAAGTACCATAACTGGACCATGTGTCAACTTCAAATTTTATTAACAAAATACTGTCTTGACAGAATACTTTCCTTGGCAAAATTCTGTTTATATTGCCCAGTGGATAAAAGTGATGATGAAAGTAATCCAGTGACTTAATCCAAAGAGTTGTGAGTTCGATACCAGGCCACAGCAGCGATGAACAAAAAAAATTGGCAAGTTGAGTTACTAAAAGGGAAATAACTGGAGCCGAGATGTTCAGAAAAGGCATGACACATGAAACTAGAACAATCTATCCCAATGCAGAAAATAAAGTATTCGGTTCAAAATTCCAACACATATCATCTGAAGAAAGCCAGAGTGTACAACAGCCAAAATTAGAAAAGAATTTTTTTTTAGAAATAACAGTCCAAACAATGTAAAATTAAAAATTCCTGTTTTTGGACATTAAAATCAAGAAGATGAAATGCAAAACAATGTAAAATTGTGTAAATATTCCACAATACCTCATCTCAGAAATAGAGACAGATGTTGAAGGTGAATATGGCAATAAAGATGAGGACAACAGTCCAAACAATGTAAATTGTGTAAATATTTACAATGAAGTCCTCAGAAATAGAGACAGATGTTGAAGGTGAATATGGCAATAAAGATGAGGACAACAGTCCAAACAATGTAAATTGTGTAAATATTTTACAATACCTCATCTCAGAAATAGAGACAGATGTTGAAGGTGAATATGGCAATAAAGATGGAGACAGACTTGGTATTTTGTCAAGAAAATTTGAAGTTGATTTGATTTGCTTATTTTGTATTTTAAATTATAAGCCAATCATTAATTCTGGCAAAATGAATTACTTGAAAATTAAAAGTCTACCATTTGGTAATTATTGGTTTCAGGTTTAGATTCTTAGTCAAAATTACAAGGCAAGAAACAAGTTGAAAGTAATATCTTAAATAAAAAAAAAAAATAAAGAGATTTATTTATTTATTTATTTATTACCATTTAGTCCTGGAGGAAACTGAAGAATGAAAGCAAAGCCAATATTCTGAGAATGAATCAAGCATGAGGGCCATGTTTATCAACATTGTAACCTAAACCAGGTGATTTATTTATACTAATATGTTGCATGTTCTCTTTTCAAAAAAAAAAATTAATAACATCATTAAAGTCTCGGTTTGTGGATATTTTTGAAGAAATTTAATCTAAAAAGAGAGGCTAAACAATCTGGATTTGGTTCAAAATGAGAAATTAAATGAAAAAGAGGAAATGAGTTCCAGATGGCAACACCAATAAAGTTATCAGTTTACACATGCACTATATATATATATATCAATAAATCAGAGAAAAGTTCATGTGACTTATCTGGTTGACCAACTCAAGAGCTTCTCATTGAAATACACATCAGAGCCAGATGTTTGATAAATCTATTGAAGCTATTATCATATTGATACTCTTCACAATGAAATGCTAATTCTAATATTCGAATTTGTAATTCTTAACATGCAACAGTTTCATTAGAAATTTTGTAACATTTCAATTTATAAAAAGTTAATTTTTTTTTTTTTAATATCATTATACCTATTTATTTACTTTTTTTTTTGAGATTAAGTTTCACCTTGTACAAGACTCAGTGGTTACTCAAGGTAGAGTGTTACTTCAAGTGGTTGTTTATATGGATAGGAAGTGAAGATAACAGTTAACTCCTGATTTTGAGGGTCGTAATAGTTCAGGAAAACATCCTTTTTATGGAGTCTGTCCTATAGGGCAACCAGTTTTCTGGAAGAAAACAGTTTGCGTAAAACTTGCTTCTTGCTGATGGAATACAGAGGGAATGAGGGTGGTTTGCTACTATTCAAAAATGTTATTAATATGGGCATTTGTATTTGGCATAGACATTCCATTTTTAATTTGATGGTATGTATTATTCTTGGGCATTCAATAATAAAGAAAACTGGGAGGGATTGAACCTGAATGACTTATAATTCAATCACAAAGAAACTCAAAGCAAGCAAGGCTCTATTTTCCATTTTTAAGGAAAGCACATACTCTTCAATCAGATTATTTCCTCAAAAGCTTTGTATCTGATCAGTTTTGTATCTAAAATATAAACAAAACAATTTAATGATAACACAACTGTAATGATATTAAGTAATTAAAAAATAAGCAAATAAAGGATTGATAAGTTTGAATTTTACAAATTATATATATATATATATATATATATATATTTTCTTAAAAGAATTATAAAAAATTTATGCAATTAGTATATATAAGCTGTATATTCTGACAACTTTCAAAGAAATCTATTTGAGTCTTCTTAAATTTAAAATGTTTAGTCATTTCAGATTTTAAAAAATTCACCTTATTTGTTAGTTAGTGAATGACTTCAACAAAAGCTATTGTGTATTTGGGAAACTTGAAACTCTTGTAGCAAAACCAGATGAAGACAGACCCTGGAAAGCTAATATTGAAACGCTAACAATGAAATGTCAGGGACTTGAAAATAGATCCATGTTGGTTCAAAAATTCTCACATTAAGTGAAAAATTTGAGAAGGTTGTCACTCCTAATTTGCCACATAGATTGAGTAAAAGCAAAGATGCTAGGCTGAAGCAAGAACTCCCAGTTTTATTTTTGCATAATGTTAGGGATATCTTCAAAGTGTCTCATATTTAATCAGTTCTATTTTTGTGGAGTGGGGTGGGGGGTGCTAATGTAAATAGTCACCTCCAACATATCATTTACAAGTATTAGGAAAGTTTCAGAAGCTAAACAGAAGAACTACAAACATTGAAAAGTGAATCAAAGAAGGCAACAGTTCTTTACAGTTCTTGTAGTTCCACAAGAATCGGTAAAGTATTGACAAATTGCATTTTTGGATATTTTGAACACTTAAATTTAAAAACGTGGAAATGATATGATTTTGAAATTAGGAAGGAGAGAAAGTTTGAAATCAATTGTAGAAGTAACATTTCTATGTAAAAATGCAGGAGTGGAATGAATTATAACTTCTGATGGTGTTGACAGATGTTCCATTTTTATTAGATAAACCACCCATGAAAAAAGCTAATGTAGTCCTTGAGCTGGAAAATAAGAAGACATCAAATGCATGTCCCTTCATGATGTAGAAGTTCATGGATCAACACAGACTTCATTATCTGTGAATTGTGAAAGAAAATGGAACCTGTTCTGACTGAATTTACAGAAATAATTATTAATCAGCATCTAAAGTAGGTACCTCCAAATGTTTTCTAAAAAAGAGCATACCAAGCAAAAAGGCCCCAAACGTGATAAAAAAAAACAAAGTTTTATTGTCAAAACGTTTGTGTTATTATTAAGAGGAAAGACCAAAGCATTTTTTGATTATTTTATTAAATTTTTTAATATTTTTCAGCATGTTCAAAATTTTGGTTGAAAATTATTTTTCCTGCATCAGCAACTGGGCCAAAGATTAGTATTGGAAATTTTAGTGTCTTTTTTGGCATTAAAAACACATTGTTCTGGAAAATCTTGCAAAAATCAAATAATTGTTGGATTTTAATTAAATTTTCAGGACTTATTCACAAATGAATGAAATTATTTTTTAAATCTTTTTTTTTTTTTTTTTTTTTAGAAAATCTTGGTAAAAATATTTTTATATTTTTATTTTTACATCTGTTACCCCCACTTACTTAATTTTATGAAATTTTGTGAAATTAAAATTGTAACCTCTTCATATTTCTATTAGTTAAAAGCTGGACTCATTGGAGAATTTAAAAACATTAATTTGTTTTTGTTAAACAGAATCACCATTTACTGAAAATCTGCTCTGAATTGTAAAATAAAAACTGTAATAAAACTATGACATTATTTAATTTTATAAAAAGATTTTAATTGCTTTTATAAAATCTTATATTATAAAAGCATTATTGTCTTAAAAAACATTTTTTCAAATCAAATAATGAATTTTTTAGAAGAATTGTTTTCATTTTTTTAAAATTTTAATTAGAAAAATTTATTATATTTTAAATCTTTTAAAATTCTATATTAATTTCAGCCTTTTAGATGATTGTTATTAAAAAAAACTATATTTACTAATCATAAATGGAAAAAAAATTATAATACAAATAATGAAACACCAATATTTTTTGTTTGTATAAAAAAGCTGATTTTTCTAAGTATGGGTAAGTTTACACAATAGTATCAAAAAAATAAGAGCAATAATTATATAGTAAATTTAAAGTCAACATTTCTAAAATTCAATAGACATTAGATTATGGAGAATATTTTCCTAAATTTTTCAATTACTCAATACTTAAAAATTATATAAAAAAGACACTTGAATCATTTTTGTCAGTCATTCAACATGTCAAGACAGCTACTGTCAGGTTAAAAAATGCATTTCTGTGATATTTTAAACTAAGTAAATAATATTTGTTTCAAATCAGATTAATTATACTTAAAAATCAACTAATATTCCTCAAATAAAGTTTCAGAAAAGCATATTTTATTTTTGGGAGATTTTTTTTAATAAAAAGAATTACAATATGATGGAAGGCAACTAAAAAGGGGTGCTAATTTAGAAAAAAAAAAAAAAAAAAAAAAATCCAGTCAATTTAAATTAATTTTTGAAATATGGTAAAGTATTTTGATTACTGGAAATATTAAATTCAATCTATTAGCTTGAAATTAAAACTAAAATAAAAGCTTCTGGAAAGATTTTTTATTTTTAAAATTTCATTTTAAACCAGATGTATCACGTTTTTCATAAAGGTCTCTGATTTAAAGACTAGCCTTTCTCTTCTTGCAGGAAAAAGAAAAATCTCTTTTGAAGAAGAAAGTATTAAGAAAGAGAAAAATTTAGTTAGGAACAAAGAAAAGAGTACTGAAATGTT
The DNA here is from genome assembly GCA_903632075.3 of Acanthosepion pharaonis. Lineage (NCBI taxonomy): Eukaryota > Metazoa > Mollusca > Cephalopoda > Sepiida > Sepiidae > Acanthosepion > Acanthosepion pharaonis. Next base: position 269,871 of record CAHIKZ030002120.1, on the reverse strand, counting down.
ATATCAGTCATGGCAGTGAATGCCAGACAATCTCCTCAAAGATGAAGATGCGTGAAACAACTGGAATATGGTTACTTAGTGAGCTTAAGTAAATGAATGGCAAAAAAAGGGTTAGGAGAAATAACAAAAAGGCAAAATTTATTAAGAACTATGAAGGACAGGAAATTGTGGAGAGCCATGATTGCCTACATCCTGAAGGGATACAGCGTATAAAGAAGTAGAAGTCAATGCTAATAAAAATAAAAGGAAGAAAATTATAATAACCTCATCAAAGAGCGCCTTGAAAAGGAGAAAAGGCACAGAATCTACTGAGTTTTTAACATGATTCTAATAGAATTCTTTATTTATCAAATAACAAGTCCTGTAAATCATTTGGGTGGTTGGGGAACTGCATCTACTGTAACCATAGCAACAGCGAGTGTGTCATGGGCAAGATGGCCTGAACGAACACATCCCTTTTCAAAGTATGTGAAATTTGAGCAGTGAAAAGCATTGGTTTGGAAATTCTTGCAAAAGTTAGATAATTGTTGGATTTTAATGGAAGTTTCAAGACTTATTCACAATTGAATAAAATTATTTTTGAGTTTTTTTTTTGTAAAGATATTTTTATATTCATTATCCCCTCCTCTTGAAATTTCAAGAAATTTTTTTTTGCATAATGTTTATATTTGCTATAAGGGCAATTCTTCAGAGTATTTAAATCATCACAATGTTTTGGTCAAAGAGGACCTCCAGTTGCAGAAAAACTGCCTTGAATCGTAAAATAAAAAAATGCTATAAAACTTAGACATTTTTTCATTTGAAAAAGATTTTAATTGTTTTAATGAATAAAATATATTATAGACACTATTGTCTTAAGAAAATAATTTTTTTTTCAATGAATAATAAATTTTTACAAGAATTTTCGTTTTTTACAAATTTTAATTAGAATAATTTATAAATTTAAATTCTTTTAAAATTCTGTATTAAACTGTAGATGTCAATTGATATTGTTATGAATAATATCTTTTGACCACTACAAAAAACTGTTTTTATTGATCTATGGAATTTAATAGGTTGTGCATGAGGCAGGAAAATGCTTTGCTTTTTATTGACTTAACCAGTGTCACCTACTGATATTTGGTTTGGTTTGGTTTGGTTTGGTAATGTATTTCAGGTATTAAAACCTATTTTTACACTTTCATAGTGTTTTGACCCCAGTTCAGGGGTTAACTATTTGCCCATAGCTGGGACCCTAACAGGTGCTACCACCCCAAGTTAGGGTGCACCTGGGAACAACAGCAATTAAGAGGTAGTTCCATGCTCCTCAAAAGCTCCTGATCAAAGGCCTTGCTGTCGAACATAGTTTATTGTCTAATCCAGGATGTAATATCATCATACCCAAGATGGTACAGACGTTTTACAAAACCAAGTGGAGTAATCATATTTTCAGTTCCTTCACTCTTAGCAAAATGAGAAAATGTATTTCTTTTACATTTTTTATTATTCATTATTATTACTTCATCTATTGATTTTATTCCACATTTCCACAAATAAATGGAAAAGCTCATAACAATTCAACAACCTCTAATATTTTTAAAAATAAGTTTTAATTTTTTTGTGTGTGTGTATGTGTGTTGCAACATGTAATTTGGAGGAATATGACATGCATATGTGATATTATCAGAAAATAATCAGAGTACCTATAATATATTTAAAATTTATTGGTTATTTTCAAACATTTCTTCAAGTGAGTTCTTATGTAAGTACCTAAAATTCAACAAAATATTAGAATGCTTAAAGTATTTTCTTAAATTTTTATTATTACCAGGCAGTTTAAAAAAAAAACTAAAACAAAAGACATTCATGTCAGATTTTCAAGTAATTTCTTTCAGTTCTGTCCCTCTTACTTAAATTTTCCATACATGTTGTGATTTATTAACATCATGTAAGAAAAACAACCCATTTAAAAAAATGTTTTTTCTGCAATATTTTAAACTTGCAGTAAGTAATATTTGTTTCATAACAAATTATTTAAACTTTACATCAGTTAATTTTCCTAAAATAACATTTCAGAAAAGTATATTTTATTTTTGAAAAATTAAAAAAAGAGAATTATTTTGTGTTGACAGATCTGTCAACATGGACAAATTTATAGATTTTACTGATAAAGAGAATAAAAATTATTCCAATCATTTTAAAATTCGATTTGAAATTCAACAAAGTTTTTTGCTTATTGGGAATATACCTATTAACTTAGAATTAAAACTAAAATTAAAGTTACATTTTTTGTCTTTTTTAAAATGCATTTTAAACTTTGCCATTGCTGTTTTATTTTATTTTTTTGTAGGTACTTATATTTAACCCATAACTGAAAGGAGAAGAGGAATGCCTTTTCCACGATGTATGTGTAAAAGTGAATGCAACTGTCTACCAAAATTTGAACTTAGATCATTGATTCCATTTTTCCATGCTGAACATTCTTAATTTTCTTACCTTTTAACTATTAAACATTTTATAAACCTGGATACATCAAGTCCTATGACTCATTGCCTAAGGTAGCAGTGGGTATGGTAAAGGCAGGACAGATAGAACCCATCCCTCTTCAAGTTGGTTTTGAATTAAGTTTTCTTTCAATTAGAGAGGCTGACACTAAAGCAAGAAAGCCCAGTCTATTCTACTATTTAACTGATAGTTTTATGGTAAAAGAGATGGGTTCATGCCTTGCTATAGAACATTAAGACGAGTGAATAAAACAGATTCTGTCAGAATTTGAACTTGGCTTGGTGATTTCACTTTCTGTGTTGATAAACTACCCACGCATCCCTAGCGATGAAATATCAACAGAGAATACTTAATTATGTCATATTAACATCCACAAATGAAAAAGTCTACACATGAACAAAAACAGGTTTTTTCATGAATTATCCTCAGGGTTAGCATCGCATGAATGTTGCAGGATGCAGGTGTGTATGACATCTCTAAGAATTTGATTGATAAAATTATATAAAACTGGTGTTTGCAGAAAAGACAAGAAAATGCCTACCCACCCAGTGGCATCTACTTCTTTTGCTATTGAGCTTAATGCTGTTGCCACAGATCTCAAAGAATAAAAACCAGAACTGAGCAGCTGTCATATATGATAAAAAGCCTTCTAGTACAACTGAAAAGATTTTGATCTTTTCGATTGGAAATGGAAAGGACCTCTTAAAAAATTCTTAGCCAACAATGGTGGTGAATTCTTACACAATACATTATGACATGATCAAAAATCTGAATACTGAAGTGTGGAATATTACTGGATTACTTCATTGGTAAAATAGGATATGTGAAAAAATTATGCAATTGTAGAATACTATACAGAAAATTCTTACTGACACCAAAAACACTGATCTTTAAATTCCTCTTGTCTGGATGGTTAATGTTAAAAACATTACAAATGGTCCATGGATGGCCATCATATCAATTAACATATTGATTGCCTGAGGTCCATTATGAAATCTGACTTCAAATGCTAATTTTATAATAGCCAGCTCAGGCAATAAAAAATTTTATGAGTTGATTTATAGTTTCAACTGAAGTCATAACATTGTTTTCATATAAAAAGTATCATCACTGCAAATAAACTTCTTGTTGGCGCCTGCAGACAAAAATGTATCAGAAAATGCCAAGCACAAGATAACTTGTGGTTAGCAGTTTTTATTATGATGCTGACTATGAGTTATCTCAGGCCAACTACAAGAATCTATATCTACCATCCATATTGACAAACCTTGCAGCTTGACATGGCACAATAAAGCATGAAGATTTTGTGAAACATTTGAATATTCTTCTTGCAATCAGGAAAGAATTTCTCTCAATTGAAAGTTCAGCAAGAATAAAAAAAGCACAGCACAATTATTTTAACTATCTTCATGCCTAAACATATGAAAGTGAATTTATACAATTTTTTTTGAGAATTGACAACAAAAATAATGAACATTATTTATTGATTACATTGTTTATTTAAACTATTTATAAATATTGTTTTTTGTAATGGTTGGCAAAATATTGGCTAATTGCCAGTTGATTCAAACTTTATAAAATGGTAAAATAGGATTTCCTTATTTTGGCTCACATTTTAATAATTCAATAAATATTTATGAATTTATGAATCAAAAAGTGTTTTCATGTTTATTTCTTTATAAATTTGGTAAATGATTAAATATTGCATTGCATTAGTTTTCATACAATTGTATTAGTTTTTACAATGTTGTAAATATGAAATTATTCTTGTAAATAAGCAATCTAATAAATAGTGTTTAATATTTTTGTATAAAGTTCTCATGAACAAAAAATGTATTCACTTTCATCATACGCTTAGGTTTTATTACAATTCTAATCATCGCTACTTAAAATTCTATAACATTGCTGAGGAGTGAAGGTAGTTAAAATAATTGTGGTGTCAAAGGAAAAACTTTTGACACACCTATTTTGTGGGCACAAAGGTTAAAGATTACCAAAAAGCACTTTATCATCAAATATGAACTGATTCTGTCTACCAAACAGATAATATTGCAGATTATCAACAAGATTCAAAAGGACGTGGTTTCTATCTGAATTTCTGGGGTGAGAAGTTACTATTATTTACATGCAGACTATTGTCCTTATCTTTGTTGTTATTATCATAACATTTCATTTGCTATACTGTTTGGTCTTCATCAGGCACTTGTCTATCCAGATAACCTTCATGTATTTTATTTAATCTATGGGGATAGAGTCTGCTCATTTCACTAACCATGTTTAGGGATAACTTGTTATAATTCTTATTTAGTCCTGCTCAGCTATTGCATGCCATGTTTCTACTGAGTCCAAGTGTACACTGTCCAACCAATGCTTTATACCACAAGATGAGAAAACCCTGAGTGGAGAACTTAAAGTCTTAAACTTAACCTGCCTGCTGCTTCTTGTCTTGTTTGACTGTACTTTTCTATTGTATTGGCTGCTGCTGCTAAAGCCTTTCTGTCATTCCTCTTTCTTTATTAATGGCTTTATTTTTATGACTATGTATTCACAAGGAAAGAAAAAAATTGTGCTTATCAGACATGGTTTTATATATATATATATATATATATATATATATATATATATATATATATATATATATGCACAGTGGAGTAATGGTTAGCAGCTCAGATTGAGGAATCTGAGAACCAAGTTTGAATTCCAGTTGAATCCATTACATTCACTTACGTGCTAATACCCTTGGGAAAAGTATAAATCCTCTACTTCTCCCTCCAGCTATGGGTAAATAGCAGGACAGACTGGGTTCTGTAGACTTGGATGGCAACTGGTCTAGGAGAAGGACAACTCTGAAATCAAAACCTGCAGAAAGTCATTTAGGGACCTTGTGGCACATGGTGCACCAGGTCTCTGTGTTTGGCTCTTCAAAGAGTGTGGTTGGTTCTGCACAAAACCATCACCACTGTAATCAAATCACATGTGCAGGTTTTCTGGCTGTCAGTTCCTAGGAACTGAAGCGCCTGACTCTCATATGTTGTAAAATGGTCCCCGGTAGGTGCAGGTTACCAGCCCGTGTCAATCAATGATGGGAGAGTCCACAATGATGATGTGTGTGTGTGTGTGTGTGTGTGTGTGTGTGTTCTTATCAAAGTATCATTTACTTAAAGTAGGGTAAGATATCAATGCAAATTTCTAGGTTTGTTGCTAGGAAATTGATTCACTTTGATATGCCAGACAATATTTTGCCCACAATCCATTTTGCCCATGTATAAATCTGCCATTCATCCTTGCATTGAATATTGCTTCCATATCTGGTCTGGAGCTCCTGCTATATATCTTAAGATTCTCAACAAAATCCAAAGAAATTATCTGTAATGTTATCAGTCCTGACCTGGCATCACAACTTTAGTCACTTTCCTGTCATAACATAGCTTCCCTGTACTTTTTGTAATAAACTCTCCTTGGTACATTGACCAGATGAATTTAAGCATACTACCAGATCTCATTGTTTTACTGTTGAAATAGCTAGATCTAACCATAAGTTCTCTTCTAATTCTTTTCTTTGCTTTCACCTGTGAAAATCTATTCCAGTTTCTTGCTTCCTTGCCACCTATGATCTTCAAAAATTATTGTCCTTTCTCCTCACTGAAGTCTTCTCACTTTCACTTGTTGTATCTTAGTGGCTTTATCACCTTGCTTAGGGTTATGGATTAAAAATAAATTGAAAACTGTCTAAAAACAATGTCAAACATTAAAAATTAATCACCAGTGTCATTGCAAAATCAAGGATGCCTCGTTACCATCCGGTGAAAAAAAATGTCACCTGCAGATTTTGACTGTTCAGAAATTGATATGCCAGTTCAATTACAAAACAAAATAAATCACAGATCCAGGGGCAGAAAGAAATGTCAAAATCACAGGTCCAATGTTAAAAATCCCAATAAACATAAATGGTCAGAAATCCAATGCAACAGTCGATGGATGAGGTAGAAAAATAAACTACTTCTCAATTTGAGAACACCAACCACTTATCAACAGAACAATTTTTTCATTGGTCAGCAGTTTGAGAGGACAAACAATATTAGCATGTTCGAGATGCATTTATGGCAACAGCTGTCACTGACTTGTTTCTATTTTGTCTTCAGCATATCATACAGAACACATGTGCCCCTCTTTTTTGGTAAGTGACTTTCTCTTTCATCACAGTTATCAAATCCGAAGCAGAAAATAATTTTAATGAAAGAAATTAAAGCAAAAACACAAATATCAAGTTGACTTTAAAAAAACACAAATATCAAGTTGACGTTAAAAAATGACATCTCCCACAAAATAGCAACATTTTGACTAAAATAGAAGTTATCAGTAAAAGTGTTAAAAAGCTGCTGGTAATAAAAAAAAAAACAAAAAAAAAACTGTGCATGGCTTAACAAATGTGATTAACCTGAAGCCATCAACTTTGAAACAAAAGTAGGTCTGTGAAAGTACATCAATAAAAAAAACTTTCTGAAAACAGACTTCAACTCAAGAAAATATAAACATTGCATTCATATATGTTTCATATCAAAGTGAATGCGCAGTTTCTTCAACTTACCAAACTAGACAAGTGGAAAAACATTTTCAGTTTATGAAATTGTACCCAACACAACACAGCCAATTATATCAACCAGGTGGGTCATAAAAGACAAGCTAAGCAGCATCAAAATTTAAGCAAAATTAGTGGCATGTGGATTTGAGAAGAATGAAAATATACATTGTGATTCTTCTCCTATTAGGAAAAAAAAAACTTTAAAAATTTTCTTGGCAAGAACTTCTATGTTTAATTAAAAAATGTAGAACAAGAGACATAAAAACAGATATTCTTTAAGGAAATATAATCAAAACAGCTGTGTGTCTGAAAAAGTCTTCTGAAACCAATGCCACTGAAAAACAGTCTCCTAAAGAAATGTATGCATAGACTGAATGATGCATACAGAAACTGCTATCTCAGTGAATGTAAACTCTTAAGTCATAAACAATGAACATCATCAATTGATTATTTAAATTTTTTCCACCAATAAAGCCATCATTCATTCATGAACGAACAAAAAAAGAACAAACAAAAGACATTGCTGTGTCTGCATGCGTACTTCTTGAAGAGCAAAAAAAAAAAAAAAAAAAAAATGGTGTTTGAATCAAAACTACAAACAATAAAATAAACAAGAACATATGTGGCAGAAATGGATTACCTGGCTAAGACATACAGTCACATGAATTGGGTCATGTGGTATTAGTATAAAAAAAACAGCACATGTTCAAAAATCTTCCTCTTTTCCCATTTTTTCTGTTCACTGAACAGCTGCTGCCCAGCATGTAACTAATTTTGCCACATCTGTCAAGCACTTACAAGCACTAATACACACACCTGCACATACACCGTTTCTAAAAACTTTCATTTTTGTGAGAATATATTGAAATATTGTTTTTATTTTAAACAAATAAAAAAAAATGTTTGGTTATTTGTTTGTCATTTATATTTGAAATTTCTGGTTGCCATTTCTTTCAGTGATCTAGAAGTAGTGACCATGGCAATGATAATAACTTGGTGCAAAGAATAAACAACTCTTTCTTGGAATATGTCAAGGAATATTATGCTGCTAATAAATATTAAATTTTGGAACTTAATATTTGTTTTATTATTTTCCGTTATTTTTATTATCTAAAATAGGTAAAATATCAGTTTTATACTTTTTGTATATAATTAATGGGAAAATAGGCAAATAAGCATAAAACAGTCCTTTAAAAAAATTAAAATAAAAAGAAAGGAGAGATTCTTGTTTTTCATCTGTTTAATTAATTCATTTGTGCAGCAATTTCCTACTGATTGAAGGTTAAATAAGCTTGGATGCAAACAATTTGAAATGGATCCAGTTTTGTTCTTTTGGCATCTTGATGATCATCTTTCTAGTTTTTTTTTCTGATATATATTGATGACTTATTTGAAAGAGTGATAGAAAGATCTCAAATAGTTTTCAGCGTTGGCAAACATAGCAGATTGTGTATTCACAGACAGGCCTGAGAATTAAACTTACCATCATCCTCCATTAAAACTTATATACTGATGACAGGATCCATTTCATAAATAAAAGGGAGTTGCATATAGAACAGCAATGGTTTATTAGTACAGAAACTAATATTGGTAAGTTCAAGTCTCAGACGAAACCATTAGATTTAATTTCACAAAGAAAATCTTGTAAATATCCATTTATTCTCCTTGCAACACTGACTCTCTAGCTTAGAATGGTAACCAGCCTAGGAGAAGGAAAACTGAATTCAGAAACAGTCTCAAGAGGGATGGGTTTCGTCAGGCTATCTTGCCCTAAACAAACTACTGTTGCTGTTATGGTTGCAGTATATGGGATGACCCTATGACTATTAAGGATTATATCTGACATTATGTGATACATCAAGAAAACAATAGTTTGACCCCAAAAGAAAATACTCACCTCTTTAGCCTGATAGAATAAATTAACTTAAGAGTTAATTAAATACATCCTGACATCAGTTATAAAACTTTGAAATTAAAAAATAAAGGATGTCTTCAACTTTAGGATTTATATTAAAAATCAAAACATGAATCACCTGGGATTGTTTTCTGTAAACTTGGTGATAAATTACAAATTTTCTGTGACAGATCAGATGCAAACTTGATTGATGAATTTACTAATGATGGGTATAGGATATATCATTTTTCTTATTGGAACAAAGGAAAGATTTTGTCTTTTCATGTGGAAGTCCCATATATAGAGTAGTTGACAGTAAATTCACTGCTGAATCTCTAGCCAGAGCTGAAAGCAGCTATACAGTACCCTATTGGTGATTTTACTAGCAAAAACTCATGGGATGAAACCATAGATTCTACTAAAGTTATCAGTGAAAAAAAAAAAATAAAATAAAACATCTTAGAATTTATATTGTAAATACATTTGTATAAGGCAACAATTGTTGAAAGGAAAAGAAATCCTAAGATGATGTTTGAGTGTGTTGGCTACTTCTATAATTAATGTATAAGGTCTGTATGGGTATATTTTACATGAAATAATGGTGGTGAAATAGTGCATGCACAAAATAACAGATACCAACTGACCTGTAAAACACAATAACATTTAACAAAAATAACAAACGGAAAGTATATATATATATATATATATATATATATATTATACGTATTACACAAAGTGCTGGTGTTAATAAAACAGTGCTTGATGTAATACAACAAAGTTATTAAGCATATATTAATAAATATATATATTATCCCTCACTGATAACACAACTCAGAGTTTCATGCACAATGTAATCTTCAGGTGCTGAGTATGGACTGTTACACAAATTGAATTTAAAAAATTAATCCGTTTATCACTATGCTGGTGCATTATGTATATTGGGATTATAAATTTTAAAAATTATATTTTCTTTTAAATTTAAAAAAAAATTATATTTCTCAAAACATCATATTTGGCAATCAAAATAACCAGAATTAGAATATGAATGTAAAAGATTTGTATTTATTTATAATTATTATTTTTATCATTTATAATTTTACAGTAGTAGATCATTAATTATAGGGAGCTAACTAAATTTATAAACTAATTATTAACAATAAATTATAATAAACTGTAACATACACTAAAAACTAACCTGTGATTTGTATTAAAAATTAATCTGGACCTACGTGTTTAAGTAGATATTTATTTTTATGCCTGCATGTAATCATCAGCTCATTTCTCTTGTTTAATAATCCCGGGTTATTTAAGTGTTAAAAGATAATCATTTTTTCAACCAAACATAGGTTTCATTTATTAACTTTTCTCTTATATAATTCTGCCCTTGATACAGCACTCTAGTTAATTGAAGGGGAGCTACTGGTATCTTTCAGTTGCCAGAAATAATTAGAGAGAGCAGTACTATTTCTGTATTTAATATCAGTCAAAGTCATTTGGTGATGGTAGAAGTGAAAATTCCAAGGACTTTTTTGGTAGAACCAAAATCAAATCTAACATCGCTACCAGAATGTATTTTCACCCAATATACTACTATATTATTGGTCATACATTGACCATTTAATAGACAGATCATATTCTTCTGGCAGTTGCATTTATTTTTATAAAAAATTAATGTTGGAAAGATGTTTATTTAATATGATGTTGTTATGCTTGTATATAGATCTATCGAGGCTACTGACACAGCTATAACTGATTTTAATATTATTTTTGTTAAAAAATCTTTTTTTTAGAATTGGTCAATGGTTAAAATACTTATGGATTAATTTTAGGAAAACTTTTCTGACATTAATTTGGACATTTTAGTTAAAAGAAGGATTCAACCATATATTGTTATGTTTGCAGTGTTTCTGTCTTTTTTTTTTTTTTACCATCTTTGTTTTTTTCCAGATACTCTAAGTCTATTTCATGATTGCTTAGTTCCAAAGCCATTATATATTTTACTTTAACATTATCAAATATTTCTTTGTTGCTGGAGTTGGTGGATAATCTAACTGAGACTGATTTATGCAAATTATCTAGAATTTTGTGGTGATGGTTTGAATCTTTAATCTAGTTCTTTTATATATGATTTATGGTAACCATTATTCAGGTCTAATGTTACATCTAGAAAGTTGATCACTGGCCTTGGTGGTGGTAGTAATATTTAAAAAATTTTTAAGTTCTTTTCTCAAACAGTCTATATTAGAAGGGTTAGTTTTATGGAGGAAAATTACACTGTCATCCCTAATATATTCTGGTGTCCTTAATGTTGAACATAAATCCAGGTCACCACAACAACAGAATTCCAACAATATTGCATGTTTCTGATGAGTCATATGCAACCAAGGCAATATTAAACTCTGGGTTATTTCTCTTGGTCCACAGACAATCATTGTGGAATAGTACAGGTGTTTATGCCTGCTTTGTTTTTATTTTTTTTTAAGCATTCAACCCCAAGCAAGGCGGGAAGCCATTAGCATGCAAAGGGTCTCAGAGTTGGAGGGAGAGCAAAGAGGAGTGATAGAGGAAAGGATGAAGAGACGGTTAGGGGATAGATCAGGGCATCTGGAGACATCGATTGATGTTACATTTGAATAGTTGGAGATCAGGAAAACAAGAAATGGGGAGGGAGTTCCACTGGCGAGAGGTGTGAGACATGAAGCTATTGGAGTAGAAGAGACTGCTACATTTAACAGTTTCAACAGTGAAAGGGTGAGAGCGAGATGCCAGCCTAGTAAAACGCTTAAATTCACAAAGTCTGGGAACCAGTGAAAGCAACTCACCGGAGCAGTTACCGTGAAAGTATTTGTAAAAAAGACAGAGGGAGGCAATGGCACGTCTGTGTGAGAGTGGTTGCAGATGAGATGCCAAATCAGGGACAATTATGTTGCATATCCGTCTTTGGATTTTATCAAGGACCTTGAGACAATTAGAAGGGGCTCCAGACCATATATGGCAACAATACTCCATGCAAGGGTGAATGGTTGATTTGTAGATTTGAAGGATCGACTCCGGAGAGAAAAATTTCCTGGCGCGGCATAGAAAGCCAACTTTCCTAGCGGTGGACAAAGCTATTTACTCAATGTATTCCTTCCATTTCAGGTCAGCAGACAATGTGAGACCAAGCAGTCACAAAGAGGTGCTCTCATGGAGTTGAGCGTCAGACATACTAATGGGGGGCAGGGATGGTTCTCTCTAGTGATTAATAGAGAGCAGTTTTCTTTTTGAGGCATTAAAGTTAACCAGCCAATACCTGCCCCAGTCCATATATTTATTTCATGATCGCTAATAAGGCAGTAATTTTTAGCTAGTTTTATAACTGCCATTAGCAGATTCTCAGTGATGGTTGGGTAAAAGTCACAAATATCAAATTGAATGAATATATATTCATTCTTCCTTTTAATGTTAGTATAAACCATTCTATGGCTTCTGCTGTTTTCTGCCACTGGTTGATTTCTAGAGCATTTTTGAAATAATTGCATGCCCTTTTAAGGATGTTTTTACTGATTTTACCAATATTATTTTTAGATGGGTTAAATAATCCATATTGAAAGTTGTTTAGAAAATTAGCTTTATGGTCTTTTACTGTGATGAATGGTCGTTGTTTGTGTAATTTGTAGATTCTCTCATCAATTTTCAGTTCAATGGCTATTTTCTTGGCTTGCCTATTGATATTATTTTCCCAGTTGCTGGGTGGCTTTTTATAAAATTTATTGACTTCCTTGTTAATAGCTTCATAGTACATATCCGCATCGTCTTTGGAATGGTTACTGTGTCATCTTCTGTGATGATCAGATCTTTTAATAATAGTAACATCCTTTTACATTTTTTACTGTAGATCATTCGTAGATTTAGTGAATTTTATTTTCTTTATTAACAAGAATAGATCTTTCACAAAATCCACTAATTTTTCTTTGGATGGTGGTGTTTTTTGGGACATAGAGCTCGGCATCTTTTGAGGTGCAAGCCTGATTCTTGTGTTTAGAGAAGAAGAGTTTCTACCTCATTCTTTTTATGACACTCTTGATTGTGTGTAAAAGTGCCAGATTATTGGATTTTTTATCTGGAACCATAATGTTTTCAGTGGAGTAGTCAAAGTTGATTGGTTCCATATTCTGATACTGGTTAGGATACAAAGTATAATTACTTTATAACATCTATGACAGTGCTCAACTAAAAGCAGCAATATATACACACACACACACAAAATTTTAAAAAAATTGTGGGAATTGAACTTCTATAGTAAACACTACAAACTAACAACCAAGTACAAATGTACCCAAACTTAGCAGATTTACTAAAACCTGAAAGCATTGTTGTATACTGTCAGCACTCCCACACTTTTTAAAATCAACTGGAAAAAAAAAAAAAAAACCAGAAATTGTTGTAAAACTGATTCAGGATATAAAGAGGCCTCAAAGCAATGAAAAAAAAAAAAAAAAGCATTATTCCACAGCCCAGATGACTAAGATAAAAGTGTAGTATATATTCCAGCAGTTGACAGTTGTCCAACTGCTCAATCAGCAGCAGTTCCATCCAGCCATCTCCAGTAGGCCTTCAGCACCAGCCATCCTCGCCTGCAGCAACAATATGCAATAAACTGTTCTTTTCAGGACAATGCTCTTCTCAACCTTTTATGTCTGCTTAAAATTTACTATATTTACAAAGGAAAAGGGTTTAATATCAGGGATATAATATGTATGTGTGTAGCAAAAGACAAAAGTTATCTCCCCTTGACCAAACAAAAATAACAATAAAAATTAATTATAAATATTCACGAGAATAAAAAACAGTCATGAGATATTGTTAGGTGGGAAAATCAATCTCTCTCTCTTTTTGCTTCATGAACTTATAGAAACAGGACACCCCCATTTCAGGCTTATGACAAACCAAACAGATAACACAGCACTCTGGTTGATCCTAGGTTAGCCTGGTCATCAGTGACCAGATTATGTGAACCTTGCCACACACCACTTATATCAGAAGTTGTCTTAGTCCTCAGTGTCATAGGACAACTAGCTGATTGAAGGGTCAATTCCACACTGTTCAGTACTATTGCAGGTCAATGGTCGTTGGTCAAGGTCCACACCTTGCTCCACACATATTGTGTCTTTTGATTGCAGAGGTGGTAGGGAACAATTATTATCAGTAATCGTGGTGCTGATTATTTTTTGCAGGCAAAATAAAAATGAAAAAATTATTTGGGTTAATGTTTGATTTGGTATATGTAGTTCTTGGTATAACAAAAATGAACCCTTTCTACTAAAATCTCTTTAGTGACACTTTGCCAATCAGTGGTAATTCTTGCAACAGGTTCAATGTTGGGAATTCTCTTGGCAGCAAGTCATGTGGATCTCAGTAACACTTTCATCTGCCACTGTCTTGTCTCTCCTGAGTTGCTTTCTGTTGACTTTGACTGGAGTGGGGGTTAATGGTGTTTGGGGATTTTGAGTTTCTCCAGATTTCCATATTGATTTGAACAAGAGTTCTTTGTTGTCTGGTTTATAATATTAATTATCTCTCCAAATTTGGGAGATCCTTTCTTCCTATGGGTGGTGAGTAAAAGTATCAGCCTGCCCATTCAAATCATTCTTTCTATTATTTATGCCACACACCATTACTTCCAAATAGGTGGAGGTAATTCCTTCGTCTCTCTCAGTATCTCATCTAAGCCTGACACCTCAGCTGTCTTTTTGACAAATATGATTTTTCAACTGCGTAGGTGAAAAGGCGGTCTTAACTTTTAGTCATTAATTGTAATTATCTTTCATTTTCAACAACAAATCTTTCTCATCCCCAGGTCTTGTTTATGCAATCAGAGATTTACCATCTGTCTTTTTTTTTTTGAAGAGCTAATAGCAATATTTGAATCCATATCTTGTTCACTTAATTGTATTTATGAACCTTACATGTTCATTTCTTATCTCAACAAATCCTTTTTCTTGATTTGTTTATATTTCCACTTTTTGACAGGAATAAATCAGTTTCTTGATCCTGCCTTGTCTTCAAAATTACCAAATATTATATCTCCATTGACCCTTTCTTCAGTCTGGCAATTAGGAGTCATGTTTTTGTAACTTACACTTTAGTAAGCAAACATAAATCAATTTCTGCTTCGTTTCCAAAATTCTCAACTGACTTCGAATGTATTTTCACTATTTCTCCCTCATGGGTTTAAATCTTCCAGATGGCCCTTTGATAATATCTTTTTCCCAAAACCAATAAATTCATTCACCTCACGTCTGTCTTTTATTCCTTCTTTCGGTTTATATGTTATTCATACTTTTAACCCTTTTTCATCCGTTCCAGTTCATATTCTAAATTAACCCTTATCTTTTAGCAGTGTCACATAAGTACAAAATTCATATTGTTTTTGGTATCTAGTCTTTTGCAAGTAGAAATATGCTAACCTTGTATTAAGAATTTTGAATATAACCTTGTGTGTTTTACTTTTTTTTTTTCCAGTTCATATTTTTAACCCTTTCCTTTATATACGTTTGTATTGTTTAGTCTTTGCAAGTAAAATATGCTTTTATCCATTTTGAAGTTCATATTCTAAATGTGTTTATACTTTTATCCATTTCCATTTCTAAATTAACCCTTTCCTTTTAGTCCTAAACGACAAAATAAGTCAAAATTCATATTGTTTTTGGTATCTAGTCTTTTGCAAGTAGAAATATGCTAACCTTGTATTAAGAATTTTGAATATATATGTTTGTGTGTTTATACAAAGTATTTTCATATATTTATGTTGTATGTTTCATTCACTTTAAATGAAGTTGATGTTTAATATCTCTGCACAACAGGCTTAATAGCATACCTATGAACACTAATGGGTATGTCCCAATCTTCATAAATACGTTGGGCACTACTGTAAGTGGGGGAAATATGCTGTATAAGTAGTTCACCACTAGTAGTGGTTTACCTATTTGACGCTGCTGGCGAGTATTGTATTTTGTTGATGTTATAAAGATTACCATTTCATTTCAAACCTTTGTTTTGGTTATTCCTCATTCAGTAACCCTTGAATAATTTGAATAATAAGATTTAAGAAAATAGTTTTTTTTTTTGTTTTTTTTCCAGCTGATCAAACCTTTTTGGGTTATTAAAGGCTGAAACACATTTTCGATTGTAAGAATAATTCTTTTTTTTTGAGTTAATATACAAGATAGATTTAAGATATACGTCCAGTTATTTAACTCATTGCTAGGGGGAGAAGAGATGGATTCCTATCATTTTCTCACTTTGAGCCATTATCCATTACTCCACCTGCACATCAATTTATAAAGGAAGAGATTTCAATGTCAAGGATAGAGTTTTAACATGCATGTGTGTGTATGTGTGCATAGACACACACATATATCAGGTGTAACAGTAAAATTGTCTGAATTGTGTAACAGCTTGGGATAATTGTCCATCCCACAAAATGTTTAATATATTAAAACCACTAAACTAATTGAGTTTCTTTTTTCTGAGTTTTCAGCTAATATGTTTAGCCATTTTGACACCATTTGTTGTAAGATTCACTGAAAAACCTTTTGAGTTATTCAGCTAGAAAAAGAACAGGTTAAAATAATTTTGTATCAGATCCACTATATCTATTCCCAACTGAGCAATGGTGAGAGGAAAAAGATCATTCAGGCCTTCAGCAATGGTACTACCATTCATACTCTGGCTTCCATCTTCAAAGTCCATTCAAGAACCATAAAGAGAATGGTGAATAAGTTTAAAAAAGAGGAAGCAGTAAAGAGGAAAATTGGATCAGGAGATCACAACAGGAAGAGGGGGTCATCATTTCAATTTAGAGATAATTACATTCTTATTGTTCAAAGTAGAATCCAATAATGCTATAAAAACCTCAGAGAATTCCAGTAAGATATCTTTAATCATTTCTGAGATACAATGTTTTAAAGCTTAATCTAACAATTGTACAATTTTGCTGTTACATCATATATATATATATATATATATATATATAAGTATCTGTATGTCAATCAGTGGCTTAAGTTTGAACCAATAGATTTAAGAGAAAGTAAATGTTTCATCTAAAAGGGGCAAAAATAAACCTTAAGAATAACTATGAGGAAAAGTTCTCAGTCCAAACAAACAAGGAATTATAAAAAAAATACTGGCTGGTGTTTGTCATTTGATCAGATGTTTTAGTACCTGATTGGCCATTGGCACCTTTAGATTTGAATTTTTAAACCATGAAATATTAACTGGAACTATCCATTTAAATATAATTTGGACCTCCCAAATTTCTTTAAACCACCAGTCTTACTTCACTTTTTTTCAGGGGAAACTAGGTTAAAAAGAAACATACCAAAATCTTCTAATGAATCCTGGCAAGAAACAGTGGGAACAATTTTCTACTTATGAAAAGTGAGTTTGTTGGTGAATCATTATTTTTAATTATTTTCTTATTTTATTGCATTTGTTGTCTGTATCATTTAATGAGGATACCAGTTTGAAGAGATCAAGTTTCTTTCACATTTGGAAACTGAATATTCTGCACAAAATGATTCCTCTCAGAAAAGAAAAAGTGTCAGCATTCATAGATGTCAAAACATTTTTCATAGCCAATGGATATACATTTACAGCACTTTCTACAACAAGTTGTGTGTGCTTTTAAAGAAACAAAGCCCAGTTGTTAAAATGGAATCAGTTGGCTGTTTTTTTAAGATTTCAGAATCAATAATATATCAAATTATATTAAAATTATATTTGCTCAAGTTGCTTTAACTGCCGACTTTATTATTCAAATACTATTCAGTTGTTGCCGATTATAGACAGTCTGTTCGCCAGAGAATTCAACCAACTCCTTCAGAGATATGAAGAAATTATTTTTTAATTGTCAGCAAAAACTACATGAGAATTTCTTTATAATATTTCATTTTTTTTTCTTTTTTATGTTGGGTAATTTTAGTAGAGTCTGGTCAGGCTTAGTTTATTCATGTTTATTTCATATTTAGAATATAACCCTAATGAAAGTTAAAAATTTCAGTTATTTTTCATAAGTTGAATGCTGGGTAAGATTAAATTGGTGGTGATGATCACAGATGTTTGGTCTTTCTTTAAGAGATGACACAACATTTTATGTTATTTTTGGTTCAAATCTTTCTTCTATCCTATGTAAATAAAACACAGTGTATGTGTGTCCAGCCATTCATCTGTTTTTCAATCTCAGTGAGTTATAAACAACCTGAATTAACAACTGTAGTTACACATGATTAAAAATGAAATAAATGACATTTAAAGTTAAATTTAAATACTGAACAGAGTGAAATGTTTAAAAACAATTCTTTATTTAAGGTTTAAATTTTAATTTCACTTTTTGTCACAATTGCAATCATTTAATTGAAACTATAGTTAAAAGCTAAACATTGTACGTTGCTGATATGTATTTTTTTTCCTTTTCTAGGACGTGTACTGTGACGTATTCAAAATATTACATAGCTTGAGCTTCCTAATTTCTTATGTGAAGGGATGATAAAGAATTTTAAAAGAAAATAAAAATTGCATGCAAAATAAAAGTAAACAAATTATGGATATTGGTTGTGTATACAAAGAAAGATTATGCCGAATTAAAGCGTCAAATAAAGATAAAATAATTTTATTATTTTTAAATTCTTACATCTTTTACATAGGATGCTGAAGGTAAAAGGTCAAAGGCCCAAAAACTCTCCACAGGAGCAAAGCTAAGGAGATTAATCTGAGCCTTATCATGTGTATAAACATCATACTAATAAATAAAATCTGAGCCTTGCTTCATGGTTCAAACATGTTTCATTTTAGGATCAATCTGAGTCTCATTATACATATAAGCATCAAACTAATAAAAAAGTCCATACACTACTTCATGCTTCAAACATGTTTCTCTTTAGGGTCAATTTGAGCCTTGTCATGCATCAAACTAATAAAAAATTCTGAGCATTGCTTTATGCTTCAAACTTGTTTCAGTTTAGAATTAATGTGAGCCTTTTCATGCATATGTCATGCTAATAAAAAAAAAAGAAAATATTGCATAGAACAAATGCAGTAAAATCAATGGAAAAATTATATAGGTCATTGAAAGGAATCTTTTCTGCTAGAATGTGTATTTGTTTACATAAATTATCCCTGGAAGAAAATGCTCTTTATCATTTATTTTATTATTTTATCTGTTAGATTAAAAAAGGATTAACAAAAAAAAATAACAAAAGATGCTGTTTTGAATTATAAAAATCAAAGTTCAAACATGTTATTTTTTTGCCAATTTCTCCATAAAAACCCGTGCCCTTTGACTTTCTTCCAAATGCCATGAAAAAGATTCTCAAATCTCATTAACTAAATAAAATCTAACGAGAGAATGCAGTTATTTTTCTTCCCATTCACATTACTTTCAAATAACTTTTTTTTTTTTTCATAGTTTTTTTTTAAGATTTATTCATAACATAAGAGTTAGATTAACAAAAAAGTGATGAAAAGAAAAATTATTGGCATCAGTTCTGTAGAAAATGGGGCTAAAATTTACAAGATGATTTGCTTGGTTCTTCAACTTCTTGTAGCATGCTGGAACTCCAATTCTTAATTTTGGCTGACTGCACATTTACTTCCAAAACAAAAAATGTAAAATTAAAAAATCATATGACATTTTCTGACCAATCAGAAAAGATCTATATACCTTTAACAAATAGTGGTTAAAAGCAGTGGGTGATTGATTCAAAAGTGACTTGATCTAAAGAGTTAGGAGTTCAATCCAATAGCCACAGGAGAGAGAACCAAAATTTGAAGAGTTGAGTTATCAAATTAACTAAAACAGAGATATCCAAAACATGGCATGTGGAATTAGAACAATCTACCTCTGCAGACTAAAATGGTTCAGTTTGAAATTCAAACAAATATAACATGTAGAACGCCAGAGTGTACAATGGCCAAAACATTGTGAATATGATAATAAAGATGAGGACAACAGTCTGAACAATGTTACAATACATCATTTTGAAGATTATACATATATATAGGGATAAAATCTCTGACTGATGCCAAATCAGTTAGGTGGTCGATTCCGGCTTGAGGCAATTGGATGTCTAGCCACACTGATGAGCTGTGAAACAGCGAAACAGTTTGTGTCTGGATGACTATATAAGATAAAGAACAAATAGAAAATGTTTATCAATCTAACATGTTTCACTTTTATTAAAGATTCATCAGAAATTGAGTAAAAAAAAAAAAAAGATAGAAATTTTGTATTTTTTCAATTTTGTGTGGTTTGATTTCCATTGGTCAGTCAGGTATCATATACATTATAACTAAATAATTCTATATGTGTAGAAGTTTGTAAAAATTACAATTTGTCTATGCAGGCATCAGATGATGATATATATTTATAAATGTGTATGCCCATATAGACAAATTGTAATGTTTACAAACTTACATACATATAGAATTATCTACACTTATAATGTAGGTGATACATGACTAACCAATGAAAATCAAACCACACAAAATTGGAAAATACCAAACTTTTCTTTTTGTCTGTTGTTTTCTCTGAATCTCTGATGAAGTTTTAATAAAAGTGAAATATGTTAGATTGATAAATGTTTCCTATTTATTCTTTATAAGATCTTCCTGTTAGATTTCAATCCATATTTGATCTTTAACTTGTGTGTGTGTGTGTGTGTGTATAAATTAATGGATTTTCTTTTAATCTGATATTATTTCTAATTGCTATAATCTTTATTTTAGTGGGTACAGTTCTTCAAATAATGGAATGGATGTCTACTGGCCTAGAGCATCAAAAGTTTAATTAAAAAAATGTACTTCTTAGTAAAGATCAAACCCTTTACTATAGGGAACCATCTTCTAGTGAGGCAAGCCTTACCAATACAGCCACAGAGGTCTTTACAGCAGAGCAAAGCTCAATTAGTCAATATAGACTTTGATAAGTCCCAACATTTAGCATTTCTTAAAAAGAGTAAAACATGCCTGGCTAAAAGATGGTTTCCAGGATAAAATGAATCCAGGTTCAATCACTGCTAATAGATGTGTTTTCTTTAATAAGACTTTCAATGGTCAAAGCTGGTAGATGTTAATTTTACTGTTTGAAAAATGAGAGTGTCTACTCAAATATGTTTAGCCAATAAAATAACACTAATAGTAATAAGAAGTGTATACACACATATATATATATATATATATATATATATATATATATGAACATTAAAGTCAACACTCAGAGGCGACAGGCTGTTTCATGTTAGATTCAATCATCAGGAGGCCTGATGATTGCATTTAGCATAAAACAGCCTGTCACATCTGAGTGTTGACTTCAATGTTCACTTTTATATATGCTCTATCTCTGATATTGAGCACTTTATCCCATAAATATAGCACTCCTTAAAACTATATATATATATATATATATATATATATATATAAAAAATACTAAAAGGAAAAATAGTTGGCAAAACTAGAGTCAGTCCATTGCTTGGATATTTTCTTAAAAATGCTCAATGCACAATTCAGAAAAATTGAATTCATAGAGCCTGGTAATAAAATATAAGATTAGGAAAAATCAACACATAATGTGCTAACTGGGTTTTTGACCTTACAGTCTCATCGGGGCACTTGTGGATGGTTAATCTGTAACACTATTCATGCCCACTTCAATAAATTAACGAAATATCTACACCATAAGGCCAAAACATACAAAAAGAAACTAACCAATGAAGTCACTAAAAAAAAAACCACTATCACTATACACTGAGAATATCAATAAGGAGTCCAAGATGATCACAGTCAAGCTGGGAATCAGTGATAAAGTCAAGCAACTATACAGCAAACAAGCATTCCTCACTGCCAAGGTCCATAAAAGTGACTTCATTGAAATTACTTTGTTCCGCCTGATAAACCCTACCAAAACTGAGGTTGGCATAATCAGCCAGAAAATCTTGCAAAATATATGTAGCTTATTACAAGTGGCCACACAAGAAAATCAATGAAAGGGCTCAAGTGAGCATATCTCCTGGTTCCATGAAATTAAGGATAAAAGCAAGCATGTTTTTATCAAATATGATATCAAAGACTTATCCCAGTATATCAGAGAAAAGCCTACTGTATGCATTAGAATATGCAAAAACTTTTTAACACGCTGCCTGAAGATATCAATATAATTTTGTATTGCTGCAAATCTATCCTATACCATGACGGTGATGTCTGAGTAAAGAAAGCAAGCAAGGGTGGATTTGATGTCCCACAAGGATCTTACGATGGTGCAAAGGTTTCTCAGCTCATGAGGCTGTTTATATAAAGTAAAATTAACAAAATTGTTCATAACGACAACCACAGCCTATACAGATTGGTTTGGTTTGCTTTATGGCATATCAACCACAATAGATAATCAACCACAATAGGAAATTTAATGCCGAAAATTTTTATTGCTGGTAATATTTTCCTTCAAAACTGTATTTCTGATAATATTTTTTCTCCAAAAATGTATTGGTGGTAATATTTTTCAAAAAAATGTATAGCTGGTAATATTTTTTTTTTCAAAAATGTATTGCTGGTAATATTTTTTTTTTCAAAAATGTATTGCTGGTAATAATTTTTACAATGTATTTCTGATATTAAAACTTATTTTTACATTTTCATAGGGTTTTGACTACAGTTTGGTTGGGGGTTAGGTACTTACCCATAGCTGAGACCCTAATGGGTGCTACCACCCTGGGTCAAGTGGACCTGGGAACACCAGCAATTAGGTGATTCCATGCTCCTCAAACCCTGCTGATTAGAGGCCTTACTGTTGGACAGTTTATTTTCATACCCAGAACAGACAGCCTATATAGAAACGATGGACAAATAATTGTACCAGACAATAGAAAGGCCAGTGATAAAATCAGAAAAAGTTGTTGATGATAGTAGAACCCAAATATTTGAAGTGATCTGTGACTTCAGGCATTACATCATGGATGCTGATTGATGGAGATACAAAAACATCTTGACCTATAAAGTTTTTTTTTTTATGTTAATAGTCAACACAAATTCCTTACAGGCAAGTTTGAACTGACTAATCAACTTTTGGAGATTGTGTTTGGTGTGAATGGTCAGAGTTGCGTCATCAGCAAACAGTTGTTCTCTGATTGCTTTACACACCTTGGTTTTTGCCCTCAGGCAGACCAAGTTGAATAATTTACCGTTGCTTCTTTTGTATAAGTATACACCTTCCTCATCTGAATGAAAAGCTCAATAACATGGAAAAGAAGATGCCAAACAAAGTCAGTGCTGAAACACATCCTTGTTCTATGGCCCATTAAATAGTGAATAGCATTGAAGTTTCTCATCATAGAAAATGAATGAATCAATCAATCGAGTACTGATTAGCTATACAGGCATGTCTTTTAGATTTATTTACATTCTCTGGAACATAAATATATAGGAAGTATCATGGGCACAAAGTGAGAGATCAGTTTATATATTGATTGTAATATAGAATTGATCCCCCATTTTATAATTTTTTGTTTATCAAACTGATTAGGTATGAAGCCAATTCTCCCACCAACCCAACAAGCTATGGCTTAATTAGTAAGACTTGTATCACTAAACCATTATTATCTTAAAAAAAAAAAAAAAAAAAATATTCATACAATCTACATATATTTTCTGTCTTTAAATAACCTGCAAAGAGTTGATAGCCTGTAAAAAATGAATTAATCAATTTACTCTGTATTCCAAAAATCAGGAGAAAGTTCCAATCAAACAACTTTTTCTCCAAGAACTGCTTCTTCATGGAACCGACTCCTGTGTGAATACTTTCTTGAGCACTACAACTTAAACTTCTTGAAATCAATGGTAAAATAAATTATCTATCCTCCTTATCCTCATAAACTTCATTTCCTACAACCACCTCTTTCACTCAGGTCACACACCTCATTCATCATAAATATTTTAACATTAACCCTCTGACTTGAGTGGCTCTCAATTCTTGTATTGAGTGAACTATATAAAAAAAAACTCTATAAAAAAAGAAATTAACAAGACCAACTAGAATATTATTATTTTTTTTTTTTTACTTAGTTTTTGTTTTTAATGTTTGTTTTTAATGTTTGCTTTATTTTGTTTGTTTTTTTTGTTGACAATTTCAAATTTCTTTACTTTATTCTTATCAAGGATTAGATTTTTATCCTGGCAATAGTGCAATAAACTTGATAGTTATAAGTTTTAAAAGGTTTGTATCTTCTTCTATGTGCCATGTCATTTCAGTATGTGGGTGATCATGGCTCTCCACAACTTCTTGTCTTTTAAGCTTTAACTCTGTTTGCTATCTCTCCTCATTTCTGTTGTCAATTTACACAAGCTCGTTAGTTATATTGTTTGCTTTTTTTTCCTCTGTCTTGCTTGTCTTCAATATGTCTTGTGGGTTTTAAATTCTCCAAGCCCTCTTTCATCATTATACACCCAAGAAATTTCAGTTGTCTCTTTCTGATTTGAAGTATAAATGTCCTTTTTGTTTACTTTAACCTCATTAATCACTTGTTTAGTCCATGGTATGCTCAGCATCCTTCTGTAGAACCAAATTTGTTACCTCAAGTCTCTTCATATCTGTACTTGGATTTTCAGCTTTATTGGGCAGTGGTTTCTTCTGGAAACTTTTCTTTTTTTAACAACTGTATATTGATCCTGAGGAATAAACTAAAAGACCTCCTCTACCCCACTTTCCAAACAGGAATGGGAATTGTTTTCTGGGCAAGTAACCAGTTCTAGTAACAGAGAGCTTTAGGGAACTGGGTTCTTTAAGGAACTGAAATAAAATTATGGGACAAATACATTTTGTTGTGGGGGCTACAGTATGAACAAGTAAGAATGAGCCTTCTACAAGTGTGTCTAAGATATGATAACTCACACTAACAGAAAAGGATTGAAAGGTAAAAAAACAATAGAGATGCGGTGTTGCTGAAATGAAAAGGAGGGTTTATATATCACAAAACATACATACACAAATACAGAATAGGTCTGAGAGTTACTTTACCATAATATATTATTAGTACAGTTATATATAAAGCATTTGAATAGAAAAAAGTTAAAAAAAAAATTTAAGCCACAATATAAGAATAAGATGAAATAACAAATATGATAAAGTTGTAGGGGAATGTGTCAGCGATGAGTATGTAAAGCACACGTGGGTTAAAATTTCCTGCTAGCCGGTCCAACTACATGAGAAAGTTAGACTTTAAGTACAAAGAAGACAAGGAAAAACAAACAAGACCGATAAATATATATAAACAAATATATGTATTAATAACAAGAAAGGTTACAAGTTACATGGACAGTTACATGGACAGAGTGCGTGTGGTGAATATGTATGTGTTGTGTTGCGGTGAGTGTTCGTACGTATGTGTATTGTTCTTAGTGTGTTCCCAGAATTTGGGAAATGCTGTATCTATGAGAGTTCACATCTACGAGTTGGTATAAGGCCGAAGGGTCAGCGAGTATTTATAGTCAGGAAAGAGAGACCCCTGTTGAAGGGTTAAGGAGCTAAGGATGAGCTAACTCCGACAAAGTAACCTTTTGCCCAAGATTATTTTGTTAATTAAACATTAATTGTAAAATAGAATAAACTGAATTTGAAATAATTATTTCAATATTACCAAATAAAAAAAATATATTCCCAGAATAAATTATACACTAATTTCAACAAAAAAAATTTCCTTTGAAAACACTGCACTGTAGTATATTTTCTTTAAAGAAATTGTTATCTCTTTCATGTAAGAAAACAAAAGATGACATCGGGCGGTTGTATTAGAAACGGTGAAATGAGAGTAAATATTTTAAAATAGATGAAAATTTAAAGCCGTTATGAAAATGCATAAGAAAATACCCAACTCCAAATGAAAGCCCAAAATTTATTTTTATTTTTTTGGAAAAAATACTTTCAAGATTTGCCATTCAAAGTTATCTCCCATTATGACTTTTAAAGTTGCCTCCCTTGGATTTGCTTTTTTCTAACAAATTTCTTCTTTGAAGCATTTTTTCATTTATTCGAGGTAGCTTTGTACAGACCAAAACAAAATTGCGGGTTAAGTGACAAAGGTTGAAAAATTACGTTGCACCAATACTACAAACAAATAAGACGTAACTGGCTTGAAGGAAAGCAAGAAGAAAGGACTAAAAATAAACTGCAAGAAGACAGAATGCATGGTTATTAACAAAAGGAACAGCTCAATATGCAAATTACAAAATGGAGGTACCAAAATTAAACAAGTACAAAAATTCAAATATGTGGTCAATGTTTTAACAAAGGATGGAAAGTGTGACACTGAAATCCAAAGGTACATTGGGATAGCTAAAGATGCATTCCAAAAGCTAAGCAGAGTATTAAGAAACAGGAAAATTTTCTTAGAAACAAAGAAAAGAGTATTGAGCTGTTACATGATATCAGTCCTCTTGGCAGTGAATGCTGGGCAATCTCCTCAAAGATGAAGAAGAGACTTGAAGCAGCAGAAATGTAGTTCTGCAGAAGGATGCTGAGGATACCATGGACTGAACATAAAGGAAGTTTTAGAGAAAATGGAAATAAAAAAGAAACTTATACTTAACATCAGGAAAAGATAGTTGAAATTTCTAGGTGACATAATGAGGAAAAAGGGCTTGGAAAATCTGAAACTCACAAGACAGATTGATGAAGATAAGAAGGACAGAGGAAAGCAACATTTTACATACTTATTACTTAGTGAGCTTGAGTAAATGGATAGCAGAACAAAGTTTAGGAGAAATAACAATAAGACAAAATTTATTAAGCGCTACAATGGACAGGAAATTGTGGAGAGCCATGATCGCCTACATCCTGAAGGGACACGGCACATTAAGAAGATGAAGAAGATCAAGTAGTCAGTCAAAAGTCTAAACAGTCCACATAATGATTAATTAAGTGGGAACTGGATGTAACAGTGGCAGGTAAAGTCATTAAGTAATCTTCCTGTGAAATATAAAACATTTTGGATTGACACCATCAATTTATTTCTAACTGACACGAAAAGCTGTAAAGAGTTCTTTACATCCAAAATCTAAGCGTGATGAAGTTTAGCTCTAAATGCCTAATATTTTTCTAAATGAAACATCGCAAAAAAAAAAAAAGAAAAAAAGTACATTTTATGCAAGGGACACAACTCGTTTGATTATCTCCCTTTAATAGACCAATAAATCTACAATTAGACAAGAAAAACTATTTGGATAATGGTAGAATAATAATAAACTTTCTACATAATTTATTATTAAATATATCAGAGTTTTTACATAATTTGTTTACTTACCCTGAAACAAAATCATGGTTTACAAAATAGATACTTCCCTTGTCCGAAAGCCTATTTCACAGACTCAGATTGACATAACATGTGAGCAATGACAAGGTTGAGAGAAAATGGAAACAAAAAAGGAAACTTCAGGAAGAGAGAGTTGAGGTTTCTATAATGAGAAGGAAGGGCTTGGAAAATCTGATACTCACAGTGCAGACTGAAGGCAAGAGAGGCATAAAAAAAACAGCGCATGACAAACTTAGTGAGCTTGAGTAAATGTATGGCAGAACAGTATTTAGGAGAAATAGCAGAAAAACAAAATTTATTAAGTGCTACATGGGACAGGAAGATGTGGAGAGCCATGACCGCCAACGTCCTGAAAGGACATGGCACATAAAGAAGTTTATGGAACAAGATCACTCTTCACAAGATATCTCACAACTATAACCTTGTGTGAGATAGTCTATAATCATGGGAACCTACAATTATATGATGGAAAGTCAGCTTATCCAATAGGACTGTATTGAAACGGATCCTTAACAAATCATGGGAACCTACAATTATATGATGGAAAGTCAGCTTATCCAATAGGACTGTATTGAAACGGATCCTTAACAAATACCCCCAAATGATAATGGTTATGTTAACATAGAAGGAAACATTCATCATTCATTGACTGAGCAGCCAGTGCTGCTGTCAGTTGAAATTTATAAAATCTTTCTCTTAAAACAATTTTTCAGTAAAATAGGTTTCCCAAAAGTCCAGTATCTGTTATCAATCTTTCCAGTACTGATGGGGTTTCCTTACTTCCCTTTTGTCTGAAGTACTGTGGAATGTCAACATTTTGATTATATCATCATTTTCTAGTTACATGTGATATCTAATTTAGTTGTTGCTGCTGTTGAAGTTTCTCTTATCTCGTACAGTTCATTATTTTTGATTCTATAGCACCATTTAACAATGTCCAAGGAAAGATTGTCTTCACTAAGACTCACAGGATTCACTCACTCAAAGCCAGTTTTAACCATTGATATAATAAATGGGTTGTATATAGCTGACAGTCTGGATATTCCTGAACAGGTTTGGTGTCATGCATGACATCCATATAAAAATTTCAATCTGACAAGGCTATTTAAGAACATGATGAGTTTTTTGGTTAATGTTTTGGTTTTGTAGCAATTTGTGATGTTGAGCAAAACTACCTCCAGCACAGTTTATTCTACATTCAATTTCCTTATCTCCTATACTAAATTTGCTATGACTGATCCAGACACCAAGGTATGTAAAATGTTTGGTTTATACTGATTTCACATCCTGAATTTTTATGATGTTTTCAAGTTAGGTGTCATCACTGCTTTCATTTCAGTTCCAGATCATAGTTTCTGTTTTGGAAAGGTTTATCTCAAGTTCTATTTCTTGGAACACATCGTCGAGGATGTTACATTCAAATTTAAAACTGGGATTACATCATTGATATCTGCAAATTATTATTTTATTGAATTTTTAAAAAACTTTTTTTTTTAAACAATTTTGAAACTTTTAAAAAATTTTTGTGGGGTGTGGAGTTGATTTTCAGAAGGACATGCACAAACATTACAGAATAATAATTATTTAAAATTAGGATAAATATATGCTTTTATTAATTTCATGTAATTTTTTTTCTTTAATTAAAATGTGTATACGTTTGCTTTTTATTCAAATTAAATCCTTTTGTAACAAAAGAAAAAAAAAGTGTTTTTATACACAAACCTGAAATTTTGGATTCTGAAGTTTTCATTATTGCAATTGTTTTCAGTGATTTTTTACATGATTTTTTTGTGACAAATGTTTTTGTACAATAACAATTTTTATAACTTGGAAATAAATTTAGAAATAATTGAAATTAATTCTGAAATCCAGCAAAAGTCACCCCTGAAATAAAAATAATTTTTTGAACAAAACGTACGAACCTAGATACGTACATCAAATTGTCTTTAAATAGCAGCAGAAGTATTATCATAGAACTGTTAAAAGGTAAACTTAAATATTAATGCAATACTTAAAAGCAGCGATCAATTTTGGGTTCTTCTGCAATTTGTTGTTGCCTATTGCATACAGCAGTAGTATGCCCTGCAAAAAGAACTCTCCACTAAGAAAGAACCAGATTGCAATCAAAAGAGCCAAGGCTGCAACAAGGAAAAAAAAGTTCTGTGCAAATGAAACCCACATCAAACAGCAGTCAGGATAACTTCCAATGCTGAGAATATGAAAAACCTTAGGGACTCTCAAACTCCTGAACAAGTCAAAGGCCCAATCAAGAGCCCTTTGCAAGAGCCAGCTTAATTGCTGCCCAATAGGGTGGATTTAAGCTAATTATTAATAAAATATAATATCCTTACTGAGTGGATACAAATTTAAAATTTAATCAACTTATAATTTATATAGATAGATAAAAATGATACAGATTTTAAAACAGCAAATTATTAATCTACAAAATTTGTGAGAGAATGAAAATAAAATAACAAATAAAATAATATTAAAAAGAATAAGAATTTCATTTTTTCATAATGCAGAAAAAAAAAAAGAAAAAAGAAAAAAGAAAAACAAAAAGGGTGTCCAGTTACGTGTAAATTTTATGACCCCACTTCTAGAAAGGACATGACCAGTCTCTTCTCACTTCTCAACCATTGAGTTCAGACATGTTTAGTAGCCATTCTAACGAAAGGGAGATTCAGCTACCCTCACTGACTTGAGATCTAACATTCTCTATATTCCACATTTTCTACTTATGAGCATCAATAAATATTGGCCATTTTCTAATCAAGTCTTTGTTTTGTTTATTGTGGTCCACCGACATTAGCAGCACAAAGTCAAATGCCAACCCATTACAAGGTTCTGCTTTTAGGCATTTATAGTTGTGTTTTTAGAAATTTTACACTCTTCAATTAGCACAGTTTCAAATAGAATTTACCATATTTCTGTTAAATATTTGTATGAATCCTTGTATATACTACTTAGTCCAAGCTCATAATAGAAATCACATATCAAGTACTCAGTCAAAGTTAGAAAAAAAAAAGTTTCCTTGTTTCGTTTATTCCTGGTAACATGAAAAGTTTGTTCTTTTGAAGACAAAGTTAATACAAAATGTTCTTTTTAAAATATCAACAATTTAACAGTTTTGTTTATTTTTTATTACCTTTACCTGCTTTTTTTTTTCTTTTTGAACATATTGGATATTTGGATTTCAACCCCCCCCATCAATCTTACAAACTGTTATAAAGCATAAAATTCCACCATGTGTTTAAATTCCTTTCTTTTAAAAAATATTGAATACATTTATTCTGAAAGTCTTCACCCAGTCAGCAGCAAGTCATTACTCCACCAGCTACAAATCCAAGTAATATAGTATATTATGATTGATTTGTTTTTATGGTTTATCAACCTTTTGCAGGTTATTTAAAGCCAGAATTTTTTTTTTTTAGATTGTAACAGTTTTTTTTTTTATTAAGATAATGATTTACTGATACAATTCTTATTAATTAACCTACAGCTAGGTGGAAGGAAGTGAATTCATAGGTTTCCTAAGGGTACTTGTGCCTAAGTGGATACAATGAACCTGACCAGAATTGGAACTCAGTTCTCCGATTTCCAATTCTAAGCCATTATCCAGTACATCAATGCATGTCCAAGGCTCAATGTTACGTAACTTTGGTGATTGTATGAGAATTGGTATTTCAACGTGATATGGCACATAATGTAGTAAGTCTTTTGCTAGAGAAGATTTTGTAAAAATATCACAGCTTTTCAAACAGCACATTTAAAAACAATATTTAAAAAGGAGAATGGGTGGGGGGAAATAAGATATTCTTATTTATTTGGTTGGTCTCATTATGAAGTAGGGCTTATTGGAATTGTGGGGGTGGCCTGCTGAGCTGAACCCTTATACCATCTCACAAACAAGAGAGACATTTAATTGGCTGGAGATATCTCCTCTCCAAATTTCTATTTGTATTATCTGATTATTTGCAGAGATAGATTAAGCAGAAATAAACGTTTTAAATTTCCAACTCTATGATGAATTTTAAAAATATATCTCGTATACAACACAAGATGGAAAACAGCATATTGTCATACCAGTGGGATAAGAGAAACTGAAGGTGGAGGGTTGACCTAATCATTGGTTAACAGTGTGGAAAATCTGTAAAGTGAGTTCAAATTCTGGTAGGAATATTTGGGGTTCATCTAATTCTAACCCTCTTCAGAAAGGCATGAACTTAATTCCCACCAAAGTTCAGGTCAGGGATTATTCCTGCTGCTATTATCTTGTAACCCAGTACAACCCCGGGGACCACACAGCAGACCAATCAAGGAGCCATAATAATAAACTCAAAATTTAATTGAACAGGAGAGAATTTCAATTCAATTTTGAAATAATATATTTTTTAAAAAATACATAATGTTTTTAAATAATACATTTTTTTTTTAATAATACATACGATTTTTAAATAGTTGGTAATGTATAAGTTACTTCCCTTACATCGAATTTCTTTGAACGTCAATGTGATTTTAGTTTCAATGCCACTGCATACGAACTCACTTTAAAATGTTACTAGACCCTCCCCTCCGCACCATACACACAAACACACACACAAAAAAAGAAAAAACTACTGATGTTATAAACTAATATGAAGTATCTAAATGCTAATCACATGAACAAATTATCCTATTTTTTCAGCCCAAATAATAGAGACATGGTCAGAAGCTGTACTACTGTAGCTATAAAAATCAAGATGAGAACCATAATTAGTTGAATAAGTCAAAGTATATTGACAATGTCTTAAGAAAAGCAAAACCAAAAAAAAAAAAATTATGAAAACGATATGAAACTGCCATGATTATCAACAATCAATACCAACTGACACTGGATTTAAAAACTCCAAAAACATACCACTGATGTCCTTTGGAACAGTGACATAGTGGTATTACTTTATCCAAGCAGTAGAGCCATCTCATAGTTGTGAGTTCAATCCCTAGATTAGGTAGGGAAACAGTAATCTCTGGTGCAACATGAGCAAACAAGAAATGGCATTACACTGACAAAATAGCACAATGATCAATACCTATAAGAAATCCTTATATCATCCAAAATAATGGATACTTGAAGAAGGTCAGACTGTACTTGGCTGAAATGTCCAGCCTATGATATGATTAATAACAATCAAAGATGAGGACAATAGTTCAAATAAGTCATGTTTATGGTTCTCTTGTAAATTAGGTTTTGTCATGTTTATTTTATGTTTTATTTATTTATTTTATGTTTATTTATTTTATCTCATGTTTATTTTAGTGTTTATTTATTTAATCTTATGTTTATTTTAGTGTTTATTTATTTATTTTATCTTATGTTTATTTTAGTGTTTATTTATTTATTTAATCTTATGTTTATTTTAGTGTTTATTTATTTATTTTATCTTATGTTTATTTTAGTGTTTATTTATTTATTTTATCTTATGTTTATTTTATTTATGTCATGTTTATTTATGAAAGTCATATTTATGGTCCTCTTGTAAATTACAGCAATTTTAAGAATTTTCTTGCTGGCCGAGTTACATGTTTGGTTAAAGTTTTTTTTTTCTTTTCTACTGCATCTGCACATTTCTAGAACATTAAATGCTTACTTGTAAGTACACTAAAATCTTTTCCTCGATAATCCCTTCTAAAATGGGGAGGGACTGATATGTCTGGGCTAGGGATTTATGTGCTGCCAAATATCATTTTCAATTATAGTTGAAAAAAAAAAAAAAAAAAATGGATATTTTTCCCCACTATCCATCAGGTACCATGAATCTGAATCTGCAATGTTATAATTGATGAACTATCTCCCCAAGCACTCTAGAACAATTTTTGCTTCCATTA
Source organism: Acanthosepion pharaonis (assembly GCA_903632075.3). NCBI lineage: Eukaryota > Metazoa > Mollusca > Cephalopoda > Sepiida > Sepiidae > Acanthosepion > Acanthosepion pharaonis. The sequence goes on along the minus strand of CAHIKZ030002120.1, from coordinate 236,708 downwards.
CCATCCTGAAATGTCTTGAGTGACTACCAAAATCCTTGGCATTACAAAATGACTCACAATCTGAAAAATTACTAATGAGTTTTTTTTCTTTATCAGTGGTGATATTTTTAAATGCCAGTATATTGTTTGCAAGATGTTTACATTAGTTAAGAACAGGCCTTAACATGAAAATATACTGAAAAATTCTCAGCCTGACCACGAAGGGATTAAAAGAATCTTATATTTGGTTTAGGTTATGGAAGTAGATAAAGCTGAGCATTTGCAGGACCTTCTTATGTTGTCATATTAGAACTAGAACTTGTTACCAAGGAAATTTAATAAAATTATTTTCAGAAGAGCATAAGGTGTTACAGGATCTACCAGTCTGTTATAACTGATTGATGAACAATCGCATCAGCCAGTCCAGGAAAAGAAAAAAGTTATTAGGTGTTATCAGTCAAAGTGATTATTTTCACTTTGAGACTTAATTTCATTGTTGCAAAATCTGCAACATTATCAGATTTGACATGGCATATTGGCTTCAGTCACTTTCCCACTGCCATAGCATAGCTTCCCTTTGCTTCTTCTATAAATATTGTCATGGGAATTTTTCTGATAAGCTTGTACCTCAACTTTACAAATTTAAGAACAGAACTAGATTGGCAGTTAGGTCTCATAATTTTGCTGTTGAATTTGCTAGTTTTAACCCTAAGTTCTACGCTAACCATTTCTTCACCTAAACTTCTTGCTTATAACATTTTCTTTTGCCTTCCTGCTATTCTAATACACAGCAGCCCATTTTTTGCATTTTTCTTTGTGCTTATGGATGTTAAAAGATTACATGTTTATGTATATTTTAGAAGATGTATGGGAAAATGTTTTTTTTTTATTATTATTCATTATTATGTTATTTAATAATTTTATCTCATTTTCTCCACATGGTGTGCATGTGAAGCACCTTCCTCTCTTATCATTTCATTTAATCTGTTAGTGTGTGAAAGAAAAAAAAAAATTCTGATATTAGTCCATTTTACGTGTTGAACTGTGCACTTTTTAGTAGCCTGTCAATGGTTGTGCTCGCATGATGTTGCAAGTCATCGTGACAGAGTCTGGGCATATTGGTTTTATTCAACTGCTCATCATGCCTCTCTCTCTCTCTCATATACTCTAATTAAGGTCTTCTCAATATAGGTGCAGTATAAACCACAGGTTGGTTAAATAGGTGTTGAAGAAACAGACGTGCTTGAGTAAGCCTCTGCAGCAGAGATTAGCAGGCCCTCCTTACAGACAGGCGAATTTGGGTTTACTCAGAGAATTTATTTGTTCAAATATTCTGACTTTAATGTCAGAATTTTTGAACCCGCCTGTGTTCTTTTTCAGTGATATGAGGAATAAACAAAGAAGTTGGACTTACACTTCTCTGCTGCTGAATGGATATTCAACAGCTGAAAAGAAAGACGCAGATCGGAGTTGAAATTTATTTTCAAAATAAATTAACACATTGAGAGATTAAACAGGGATTTGGGTTTACTCAGAGAGTATAATTTATACGGGGTGACCTCTAACAAACAACACTCCTCGGAAGAGTAAGTTCTGCTTCTTTGTTTATTCCTTGTATCGTTGAAAAAGAACACAGGTGTGTTTTGAAATCCCAACATTAAAATCACTTCAATTCTATCAATTCAGTCAAAAGTTTTTTATTGACAATATTGGTATTATTTAGTTGGCTTTTTATTCTTTACATTTTATTAACCAGCCTATTAATCTGTATATTATAAGAAGCACACATGGCTTAACTTTCATTTTAATTTGTGTGTATATATATATATATATATATATATATATATAGTAATTACTTTCTTTTAAAAAATATGATTCTATTGCAACACAGTATCATGACAGAAGCATATTTTTAAAAAGAAAATAATTGTAATATTTTGCTCTACTGTTTGTATTGAGCACGGATTATTTTGAAAAAAATAAAAATAACTGCTAAGAACACTAGATTATAATTATTACTGTTCTTTCTTATTTTAATATATATGTATATATTTTCTAGTTTACCTATAGGATAGTGTTGTTTGATTTTATGACATATCAACCCCTATTGAGTAAAATAATGTTGAATTTGGTATGGGGGCACCCAGTAAGGGTCAAACTCAACAACAGGGTGATAACCATCATGTCTGTATGTAATGTGTGTACACTGACATCAACATCAAGCAGCAACAGTATTTCAGGTATAAAACAGACTGTCACACTTGGTGTTGACGCCAATGTCAACTCTTATATTCATATACATTCTATCTCTGATGTTGTACACTTTTTACCTATAAATATAGCATAACCTAAAACTATATATATATATATATATATATATATATGTAAGAAATGTATTAAATCCAACATATTTTTAATTTATTTGCATAAATGTTATTTTTAATGGATACCCATATTTGAGTGGATGCTCCATTTTTATTTATTTATTAAGCCATATATTTATTTACATCTACCAGCCTGAATTTGAGAAATCTTGTGTTCAAAAGCATTATTTGAGCTTTGTTTGATCAAGAGGTCCCATGTGGAGAGATCAAGGCATGTCAGATCTAATGACAGTTTCCCTTAGGAGGTGCAGGTTCAAATCCTGCTGGAGAGCACATATTTTTCTAACAAGATTTCTCAAATATTTAGGCCGGTTGAGCTAAAACTTGTGAATGAAATTGGGTAGAAGAAGCTGTTCAGGATCTGTCAATGGTTGGGCTAGTATGAAATCACAAGTCATTGTTTTGGGTTTGAGTTTACTGGCTTTGTTCAACTACTCATCATGTCAGATTTTGTGCTTTCTCATAGAAACTGTAACTAAGGTCTGTTCAGCATAGTTGCAAGTTGGCTGTGTAGGTTTTGAAGAAAAACATGTGCCTGAGCAGGTGTCTGCAACAGGGATTAGCTATTCATTTTAGAAAATAGGTATACTTAAAAATGTACTACCAGCCATATATTCAACAATGCATGTTTAGAAATAATTTTTTTATTCAATGAGAATGTTTTGTCAAGAGAGCTTGAACCATGAATAGACTGGATAACTCTTCTTACAAGCAATTAGATTTCTTTTTATCCTCATGGCATATCAGATCATCTGTATTCAATTTGATGGTCCTCCAAATGTAAAATTATTTTTGGCTTTAATAATTGAAACCAGGCCTTACTGGTTTTATTACAATAATTTAACTAGTTACCAAGCTTACACATCCATTTTGCAAAATATTTTTTTTATTTTATAAGCAAATAAGGATTTTGATTGGTACTTGAATTACTTAATTTTTTGTGCAAAAATCACAATTCAAGTTGTTTCAAGTTTCTATACTAGAGTTTAAAAATAGAAAAAGAAAGATATTTTCTATGTAATTGAAATTGTAGAATTCTTGAATACAGTATACATACAATAAGGTATTTAGTAACTTTATTTCATTTTTTCACATTTTTTTTAGTTGCTTAAATCACACTGACATCAATAGTGAAGTTATCAAGTTTGAAACAGTTGTTTATTAAAAAAAAGAAATCAAGTACTATCTTTTCCAAATAAAAAAAAAAGCAGCATTTCTTTCAGAGTCTCAGTTGCTGACCAGATGCACCTTTTGGCAAATGTCTATACATTTCACAGGAATAAAATCTTTAAAAAAAAGGGTGATTTTCTACTTGATATACCACTGAAATTTTGATGTTTGAACAATGTTGATCAAAACCAGTTTTGTAGCAACTGAAATATACCATGTGAACTTTGTACAACAGCTTCATTTGAACTCTTTTCTCATTTCCAAATTCTAACCATTTCCAATATGATGACTGTTTTTGACTCTTAGGCACAAACCCAGTTATCATTCCCAATTAGGAACATTGGCGGACAACCTCTTAGAGGAGGCAAGTGTGCAGTATAGAGAGGGAAAATTAATAACATGAATATTGTTTTCTATCCTTCTGACACCACAGCTCAGAATCAAACATTGTTGCTATTATGACCATCATAGCAATGGTTTCAAGTAGATTAAAGTTAAGCAATGATGGATCTGTACAATGGTTAAATGGGTAACTACTGAGGAACAGCAAGTACTCTAAGAAACCCAAACCTTTATGCTTAAAGTTTTTTTTTTTAAATAGTTACCACCATCACTGTACATGTGTGTTCATATTGTAAATCTATGTTGCTTACTCTTTTCAATTTGCCTAATACAAGGCATGCGAGCCACTCAATGTAGAGGGTTACTAAATGAGGAGGGTGATATGAATGTAAGATGAGGTGGTAGAAATGAAAGATTATGGAGATAAAGAGGAAAGATAATGACTGACCCTTAACTTGAAGAGGTTATCATTGTAGTGTTCATGGAACCACTCACATGGGAGTCCATTCTACAAACTAGCAATTCTTGAGAAAAAGTTCAGTGGAACTCTCTCCTTGTAGAGGAAATAAAGGGGATTTGATCCTATGGACATAGATAACATGGCATGTCCTAGCTGTAAAAGTCTGAACTGGTAGAATTGAAGTATAAAGCTCATCTGAACATTTGCCATGGAAATAGTGATAGGCTTGTGTTGTATCAGTGACTGTAAAATGGAGAATATGTCATCCCCCAAAAGGACTGTATAAATAATTTTGAATTTCATCAAGCCTGGAAAGTGAGAACTAAGCAGATCCATTCTGGATATGCCAACAGTAATCCCTTTTTGCTTTGACTCTTGTAAAGATTTGCAATTACATTGTACTTATATAATATCAAAATCTTTTGAATTTTCTTGTCTATGTTTAATACTTCCTGAATATTAAAGTAAAAAAGTAACATTCTCTTCACCATTGAATTTATTACATATTTCAAACTTGACAAACAAAACTAAAAAAAATTCTTTCTACCAGAAGAAAACATTCCACAGATTTGGTTCTTCTGTTGGCAAAAATGTTGCACAGAAGAATGTGTGTGTGTGTGAAAATTAATTGAAGTATTCTCTTTTTAATTAAATCATAATTACTTGCAAGCGTATTCTTCAGAGTTAATTTCATCCTTCAAGCTTTGCCACTATAACTAAAATCCTTACACAAATTGCTTCACAACTACAGTTCAATTTTTGTTTATTTTAGCCTCTAAGTCAGTATTTCTCAACCAGGGTTCCCCAAAACCCTAAAGTTCTGCAAAAGGTTCTTAAGGGTTCCACAAGAACAGGTGAGATAAGCTAATGCACTTTTGACATTTTATTTAATTTTATATACGTAATATTACTAAACACAAACTATATATTCTTGGTCATTGTAATATTTTACTATAGGCATCATCCTATATTACGTATTATGCTATTAAATAAAAATATAACAATCATTAGTGTTATAAAATAATATAAGACATATCTTGGCTGATTTACAGGCAAATACTCAAGAGCAAGAGCCGGATGTGAACGGGACAAAACCCCGTCACAAAATTACCTTCAATTACAAATGTTCCCGACACACAAGTTCCGGTCGAAAAATAAAATAATAGTTAAAGTGTTCTATTTTTCGTCCAATAAAAACGCTTCCCTCCTAATTATATTCGCTTCGTTTTTTGAGCCTGTTAAGCCATAAAAAAACACTATAAAAGGGGTCACACGAAAGTTCAACAGGCAGTCAACAGGTGTCCAGAGTAGAGACCTGTCACGGTCAGCTACTGACAGCAGGGGAGCGTCAACCACCGTCAACATGTGTCAACTACTATGAGAGATTGACCTAGATCCGAAGCCGGCTTATGAACTTTACCACAAGGTAGCTGTCCCAAACCCACAAGTTCCTGTTGAAATAAACCACGTAAACCTATTTCTGCTGTTGTCGTATTTCTTTCTTGCAACCATACGCTTGTCTATAACATTGGGAATATATTTAGTGATGTCTATACAGTTCCAGTGTGAAACCAACTTCACTAGTCAGTGCCCACTCAGTGAACCAGTTATTCAAAAATACATACTATGATACTTACCATGTGAACTATGAGGAAAATAAAATGAGAAAGATATGGTATATAATTTTGTTTTTGTGCAGGTGTTCCTTGAGACATGCAATTTATTTTAAGGGTTATGCAAGGGTGAAAAAGTTGAGAAACGCTGCTCTAAAGGAATTAAATCACTTAAAATGACATGTTGCATCTTGAATTCCTGCCTTGTCTGTTGTGTTTCCTGTTACACAAATTCCCTTTAGAAAAAAATTAGCAGGATAGCTGGGTCTTGGAGAAGGGTTACTTTGAACTCAAAACTGTGGAAAAGTCAAAAGAAAACTACTCTTTTCCAAGAAATTTTGACAATTCATAGATATTAAATAAACCAATCTGTGAAGAGCCTTCTTCACTTATATCCTGAAGAATCATGATGTCACATTCTTCCTAAAATCAGAATTTCCAATTCATGCTTCAAATTCCACCACTTGTCAGCTGTGAACGTTTGGAATGCTCAAAACTCAAATAAAAAATCTATCAGCTGCGCAAGGCCCTGCACATATCTTCCATTTACTCACAGACCCAAAGAAAAAAAAAATACAATCCAGAATTTCCACCCAATAGCACCCCACTACTGTGTAAAAAGACAAAATGAAAACTGGAGCCGATTTGAGTTTAAAAAAAGGACATAAGAGACCATTGAAGAGACATTTGACAGTTGGGTGGCATCTTGCCCAGAGTGAGTGTGTGACCAAGGGTCAGGATGCTATCCAACTGTCAAATGTCTCTGATGGGCTCAAATGCTCATTATGCCCATTGATGAGTGTGTCAAAAAGGGATCTCCCATCTCCAAAGACATCAGACTTGACTAGACTGCCAATGCTTCTGCCCCAATAAGCCACAACTTCTCCTTCTGTACACCCCACCAGATATCTTTATAACTCTACATATCTTTTTTCATATGAGGGACATCTACATCTTTCTACATTTTTCATTTATGGTATTTAATGTTAATACAATTATTTATTGCTTTAAATTTTCCTTGTTTCTTTGTTCTGACACCATATGTTTAGTAACATGAAAACATACATTCATATAACAAAGGCACTAAAATAAGATGCTATATAAGAAGTTATTTTCAATAAAATGATATGGAAACAAATCCTTGACTCTGTATGTTTCTGATTGCATTTGAATTGAGTTGGTAAATAATTTTGCCCAGTTTTAAAAAGTTCTTTTTTGAATCACAAATTTGTGAGTGCTCAGTGAAAAATGTCATTCATTTTCAAGGTCATGAACATGTGAATTAATGCTTTCCAACAGAATGCTGTCAATGTAAATAGAGAAGAACTGGAATAGTTTGTTTTTCTGGGCATGACGATTTCAAAACAAGGTGGTGACATGGAAGACATCAAGTAGTAAAGGCTTGGGTGGCTTTTAAAGCTGGTTGAGGCAGGTGTGGAACATGAGCAAGATATGCAAAAAACACTAAAATCTGTCTTTATAAGACTTTGGTTATTGCTGTCCTGGTTGTGAGACCTGGAAAATGATTCAGTGAGAATGAAAATCTTAGTGACCTATTTTATAACAAAAGAATAAGAAGGACTCAACATTAGATGTCAAGACTTATGAGAAAATGGCAGAACTGTTCCAGTATGCCTCCATCAAACCCTTTAGTGTTGAAGTATAGCAAAAACAAATGGAGGTTCATCAGCCATACTTTAAGGCAAAATGTGGCACTGATCTAGGCCACTAGAGGAAAAGGGAGAAAAGGAAAATCAAGAATGACATGGTGAAGGACTCTAGAGAAGGAAACAATGGTAACTGCAGATAGGACAGAGTGGAGACATTCTGAAGAGTCCTTATGGACCATGAGGACACAAGGCAGGTTGATCTCATTCTCTTTGTGCTTTTATTGTTAATTACATTTCTGCTTATACATTCTATAGTCTCCCGCAAGAATACAAACCAAATGATAAAATACCTTGTATAATTTTATGATAAATCCTTAAATGTTCAAGTTTTTTTTTTAAATTATTAATTTCATACTTTCGTTGTTACAGTTTCAACTAATCTCTTCCATGCCATTCTTCAGGTGTACAATCTGCATTATATGTAAAGGTTTCTCTTTTCTGGTGAGACAACTCTTATATCTGTATCACAGATGATTCTATATTTTACACAATATTTAATCTCATATCCCTTTCCTTTTAAACAAAGAAAACCACATTGAACTGCTATATATATATATAGCGTTTATTTTTCATATCTTTTGATGCTAGTGCCTATTACTTGAAACTGTAGTGGAAAGTTCAAAGGTTACAAGTCTTAGAAGAATCAACTGATGCATTGTAAACAAAAAAAAAAAAACAATAAAAAACTAAAAAAAAAACAAAAAAACACCACTCCTGTCTCTCAAAAGCAAGATATATATATATACACACACAGAGTCTCAGATTGAGAAATCTGAGTTTAAATTCCAGTTAAATTCATTACATTCACTTACGTGCTATTATCCTTGGGAAAGGCATAAATCAATCTCCTCTACCCCCTGCTATGAGTAAATAGCAGGACGGACTGGATTCTATAGCCTTGGGTAGCAACTGGTCTAGGGGAAGGACTACTCTGAATTCAAAACCTGTGAGGTTGTATTGTGCACCATTTCACTGTATTCGGCTCTTCCAATTTGCTTCAGTTACCAAACCCTCTATAAAAGAGAGCTAGAAATAAGTCTCTGGTTTCATCATTTCTGGCACAGAATCCACACATGGCCGTTTCATTTTAGGAGGTAAGCTGTTATTTCTGTTCCAGATATGATTTGCTATCCCAAAATTTTGTGATTACTATTTGGATCAAACTGCATTTTTCAAGTCTGATTTCAACTTTCTCCCTTATATTCTTTACTATGCTCTCATTTGTAGCTAGACAATCTTCTGTTATCCACATCTCTTGTGAAACTAGCATTTATAAAAAAAAAAAAGAAAAAAAAAGCAGTATTATCCTTAATTTTCAAGAACTTATCCCCCTTTTTAATCACTTTTCAAATCCTTTCTTTATAGTTACTTGCTATCAAATATTATTGCTATAATCCTTCAAATCATCCTTACCATAATGTTCCAAGTACAGCTTTCATCTCCACCACAGTCCCTAATTTTCTTTTGTCATTTTTATTATCAGCATCTCTTTTGACAACATCAAACCGCATATCTTTTGTTGAATTTTGACTGACCATCAACAAACACCAGCAAGTGTCTATTTTTTAAATCAACAATTTAATCAATGTGTGTTTTAGTAAAGAATGAAAAAGAAAGACTTTTATCTCCAGCCACAACTCAATACCATCTCGGCAAATTATTTACCCAGTCTCAAATAGTTTTGCTTACCATCAAATTAATTCTTTTTGAAATTGGTTTAGCTGTTGAGAAAAGCGACTTAAATTTGTATACCAGCAATACAAGAGAGTGGGAGAGGGAGAGGGAGGTAGAAAAAGGAAAGGTGGGGAGAGGGAGGTAGAAAAAGGAAAGGTGGGGAGAGAAGGAGAGGGAGAGAGAAGGAGAGGGAGAGAGAAGGAGAGGGAGAGAGAAGGAGAGGGAGAGAGAAGGAGAGGGAGAGAGAAGGAGAGGGAGAGGATGTGAGGGGAGAGAGAAAGAGAAGGATAAGGAGAGGGGAAAAAAGGAGAGGGAGAGAAAGAATGCATAGAGGTAAGAGTGAACTCATTTGATTTATAATGGGGAGAAGGGTGAGTATAATTCTCAGAGAGTGCTCCATATTTGTCCCAAAATTAAGCTAAGCTTAGTAAATAAACTTCCAAATAGGCCGGTACCTTGGCATCAGGTAATGGTTAGCAAGACTTGTTGGGTTGAAAATTACTACTGATTAGTGAGCTTGATCATCACTGGGTGCCCCTATACTATAAGGCCTCTCCCTAGGAATAATTACTTGCTGAGGACTGAAGTCCCTATCAACTGTACAAAAGGTTTGCATTGTCAACTATTGTAAGTTTATGATAGATCAATAACAAAGGACAAACCCCAAAATTTGTCCCAACCACAGTTTCCAATTTCCTGGTATTACAAATAGAGATCAAGTACAACCATATATTAATAATGTGTGATAAGAATACATGATTAAATCTTTCATTACATAAAATTATTGCTTAATTCTCTTCTGGAATCTGTCAAATTCATTGGCATGTGTGGGTATCTAGGTTTTTTTTAAGGTTGGGGCTTACTTTAAGTATTCAAACTTCTCAAAGATATGAGAAATTATCTTTCCTCACATAGAAAGTTATATAAATGCCTGACCTATCTTTTGTGTATGTGTGCATTATATATATATATATATATATATATATATATATATATAGAGAGAGAGAGAGAGAGAGAGAGAGCGAGAGAGACTAGGTTGACTTTCCGTTTTATGTTGGCATTAGCTACCAATGTTCTTTCAGATCCGATTCAGCACTTGGTGGCTATTTTGTCTTTTTGTTTTCTATTCTAAACCCTGTTCTGCCATCCATTTACACAAGCTTGTTAGGTAGGTTATGTGCTGCTTTCCTCACTCCCTCTTGACTTCAATCTGTCCTGTGAGTGTCAAATTTTCCAGTCTCTCTTTCCTCATTATGAGTCCTAGAAATTTCAACTATGAGACAAGACTTCTACAATCAAACATGAAATGAAATCCTGATATTCTAGAATAATTTTGGAATCTGCATATTTAATTTAGTCAAGCAGTGTATCAATTACCTGGATTGCAGACAATTTTTTTTTACCATGTTTATCTTTATAAAAATTTATGTAAACAAGCTGGAGACCAAAGGCCAGATAAACTGATGGACAAACTGAAAAAAGATGTTATTTATTTGATATGAATTACTGGCTGAGTGTCTTTTATCCCAAATTCTGAAAGTTTTTCAGGTGCTGACGTGACTTGCCACAAATGGAAAATTTCAGAAAGCACTGGAAAGGTTCCTAGGTGATGTGCAGCTGTTGTAAGTTACCTCATCTGCTCTGGGTGGGGGTTTCCCAGCCCAGCTACATAACCAGTTTTTCGTTAGAGATTGCCACAGTAAAATCTTCATTCATCGATTACTTTCCAGGTGTTTCATGTTCAGTAAAGATATTATTCAAAATGTCAAAAATTCTTGCATTTATATATTTTCTGTAAGTAGTGATCATGATTTTTGTATACGTCCAGAAATTACAAAACATTATTTTACATAAAATATTAATTTCACCACTTAAAAATCTATGTGAGCATTACATGACTAGTATCATTAACTGTATCAGTATGTACACAAAATTTATTAAATTTTATATACATTACATTCACTTATGTACTAATACCCTCGGGAAAATCCTCATCTTTTCCCTCCAGCTATGGGTAAATGACAGAACAGACTGGGTTCCGTAGCCTTGGATGGCAACCTACTGTGGGGAAAGAAATCTGCCTCGTCAGTCATGTATCAAAAGATACATGATCATCTACGCATGTATCACGTATGGCACATAACTGACTGACCTTCAGAATATATATATATATATATATATATATATATATATATATATATATATATATTTGTTTGAGTAAAAACAGATCACTTTAAGGTTCCATATAATAAGTTATTTCACCACAACCCTTTTAAAGGGCTCTGAATCATCAGACTTTACTTCCAAAAGTTGAAATGAAAATGAAAAGAAACTTACACATTTTTGACAGACCACACCAAGCGTATGTGAAATTAATGAAGTGAGGAAGTGAGGTGGGAGAGAAGATATGAGTGAGTTAGATGTACCATTTTCAATTCCTCATCCTTAACCCCACTCTGTGTAGGCTAGACACCGCTTAACTTAACGTATGCTATCTAGATATAGATGGGTGAGGGAGAAGACTGGCTTAAAGGGGGAAGATACAGTTAATAATAAAATAATAAATCATGTCCCTGAGATCAGGATTCACTCAAAATTCTTAGATGCTGTTATTTCGCATTACTTTAAAGGGTATCTTTGGGGGTTAAAGTTTGATATAAATCTAAATGTCTAAAAAATCTACGAAGAATTTAATTTGAAGTTTGGAGTTTTGGGTATTTTCTATGAAATAGTCGATTGGAAAAATCATAGAAAGTACATTGAAAGAATCCATTTTATATCTAGTAATTCTTTTTATTTTCCTAAACTTTTTTCTTATAGCTTGTTAAGTTGATGTCTATTCATTTGATTCTTGTTCATAAATTAAATTCGTTACTGTTTTTGGATATCTAATTATCAAGGTTTATTCCAATTCAAATAATTTTATCATCAATAATGATTATTAAAGGGTAATATATTTCAATTCAAATTAAATTATCAATTTAAAATTTACCTCCGTATTATTTATTTAAACTCACTTCCAATTGGAGAATATTAGAGGAGAGAATTGGATAAAAGATTACTAACAGAAAATTAGGTCCTTCTTTTACAATATTCTATATATATATATATATATATATATATATATATATATATATATATATATATATAAGCTGTGTAAAAGGATATTGTGTTTATGCTTGGGTTCCAATAGCCTATATTTCAAAATCTGAAGAAAAAAAAAAAACTGTAGCACTTCCCACCCAAGAATTCTAGATAACAGATTCTCAAGCTGCAATAATTAAATGGCAAGTAAATATTTCATTCACCATCTTTATATATCTTATAATTTTCTGATGAAATCCATTTTTTTTTTTTTAGAATATAAACTGTGAGAATCTGTCTATATTTCCGAGATGACGTATCATGTACACTATTTACATTATTCGGACTATTGTCCTCATCTTTGTCGCCATATTTATTACAATGTTTCGGCCTTTCAGTATCAGTCTATATTTCTGAGATGACGTATAATGTACACTATTTACATTATTCGGACTATTGTCCTCATCTTTGTCGCCATATTTATTATAGATCTAGCGCCTTTATCCACTGTGCCATGTATCCTCAAGGACACATGACACAGTGGATAAAGGCATTGGTTAGATCCAGTGACAGAACCAAAAGAGTGTGAGTTCAATACCTGGTTAAAGCAGTAGATACCTTAAAGAGGGGAATTAACAAGAGATAACCGATAACTGACATCCATTAAACATGGCACATGGAACTAGAACAGTCTACTTCGGTGAGCGAAATAAAGGGATCAGTTCGACATTCCAACCACCTGAAGAAGGCCGGAGCATACGTTGTAATAAATATGGCGACAAAGATGAGGACAATAGTCCAAATAATGTAAATAGTGTAAACCGTGAGAAATATTAAAAATCTCAGTTGTTGTTACCATGATCAATGGTGTTAGTTTGATATAATATATGGAAAATATATTTATTTATATAATGACAAAAATAAATAAAGACAGAAGATAATGATTGACATTGCATTGAAATTTCTGAAGATTGAAGTTGACTGATAAGCAAGAAGTCGGAAGAGAGAAGACAACAATTGTCATTTTATTTATTACTTTATTTGGGCATGTGGCCGTGTGGTTAGAATGTTCGCATTCTGAGCATGAGACCCAGGTTCGAATCTCACAATGGTCAATTTGTCAAGAAGGAAACTTCTTGATGTTGTCAGACTGGTCAGTCTGAGTATATGGCATCTTTGGAAAGTGCCCAAAAAGTATACCATGTGTTGACCCAAGCCTTGTGAGTGAAATTGGGTAGACGGAACCCTTGGCGACTATTGATAGCTGTGCTAGCACAAAGTCGAAAGTCATCATGGCCGATGGCTTGAGCATGCTGGCCTTGTTCAAATTGTTGATCACACTAGATAACATGCTCTTTCCCAGAAACTGTAACTAGCACAGCATAAACTGCAGGTGGGCTCTGTGGGTATTGAATAAACACAAATGCGCCTGAGCAAGCGTCTGCAATAGGGATTGGCTAGCTGCCCTAGTAGATGAGTATCCCCGAATAAGAATGGCCAGCTATATATATATATATATATATATATATATATATATATATATATACACACACACACCTGAATATATATATATATATATATATATATATATATATATTACTTTATTAACCCTTTGAGCCTTGCGTTCCTTAACAATTTTAACCCTTCTGCCTGAGCTCCGATTCAAAATTCATAAATAATTGGTATGTAATGTTTCACAGAAGATATAAAAATAGTTACAAGTGTTTAACCACTATTCAACTGGTGGCTGGTCATTAAGTCATTTTTTCGACCACTGTTCAACAGGTGGTTGGGCATTACGTCATTTTTCTCTACCACCGGTAAAGCAGTAGTCAAGGCTCAAAGAATACTTTTCTGATTTTGATATTAATGAATACTTTTCTGATTTTGTTTGTTATGACACTAAGACATCAGCAGTGGACCTAGAGAAGTGAAATCTATACTGTTTGTCATTCAGTAGCTTGTTTCTGTTTGTGATCAGTAATCTTTTTGTTGATAATTGACTCAAGGATTTTGCCGATGACATTGAATATTGTCGATCATGAATTTGTACAGGTGATATTTTGATATAATACACAGGCAATGCTGGTAGCCCTGATAATTATATATCACCAACTCATTCATATCTGCTTTTCAAAAATGGTGCACTTGCTCAGAAATTGACATGCATGAAAATTTTTACATTTTTTTTTTCTTCTTTTCACCTTGCAATGTCAGAAAGGATGTTCTGGCATGTATAATCATTTACATATAATTATTTTCCTAATTCTGATGTGAAGTTAAGATATAATTTTACTGAAGAACCAACATATAAATCTAATAAATCTCCATTTTTATTCTGACGCCTTGATTCAGAATGTGTTTTTGTGTGGAGGGATGGAATTCCACTTCAGCAACTGTGTTTAATTCATTTTTAGCTTTAGCATCAGGGCATAAAAACACAAGGCACTTAAAAAATAACATGATTCATCAAATGCAGATACCAGATATTTTTTTTAAATGCCATGTCCTGTAAGATGTAAGTAACAGCTCATTACAGATTCATGCGTTTATTTTATTATCTCTTAATTGCTAGGATTTCTTGGAAATGAGTGTAGTGGTTTCCTCTTAACTATTTGGAATTCAGAGTTTTAATTCCAAAAGCTAAGCAAAGCATTAAGAAACAGGAAAATTTCATTAGAAACAAAGAAAAGAGGACTGAAATGTTATATAATATTGGTCTTCCTATGTGGCAGTGAATGCTGGATAATCTCCTCACAGATGAAGAAGAGACTAGAAGCAACAGAAATGTGGTTCTACAGAAGGATGCTGAAGATACCACACAGTAAACATCTGAGCAAAATTTTAGAAAAAAAAAAAAAAGGAAACAAAAAAGACACTTATAGTTAACATCAGAAAGAGGTAGTTGAAATTTCTAGGGCACATAATGAGGAAAGAAGGCTTAGAAAATCTGACACTCAAAGAATGTTGTAGGCAAGAGGGGAAAAGGAAAGCAGCATGAGCATGTGGAAATGAATGACAGAATAGGGTTTAGGAGAGATAGCAAAAAGATAAAATTTACTAGGAGCTGCAAAAGATAGGAAACTGTGGAGAGCCATGATTGCCAACATCCTGAAGGGACACAACACATAGAAGACTGGTTCTATCTTATTTAACCCATAGCTGGAGAGAGAAAAAATGAATATATAACTTTCCCAAGGGCATTTGTGTAAAAGTGAATGCAGCAGACTAGGCCGGAATTTGAACCTGGCTTGCCATTTCCACTTTCCACAATAACAACCATTATGCACCCTTAACATCTAAAAATTAATTAGCCTAAAGCCAAGACAGATCACTTTGTCTACTTAGGTGTTTCATAACATCAATAATGATAATGATTTTAAGCATTCCTGGTCCTACAAGGAGCAAACGTATCAAATTGAAGTTTGAATAAAATAGTTGTTGAATTTTGCGCATCTCAGGTCATCTTTGTGGTGCTTCAGTTTTTCAGCAGCCAGTCTCATTAGTTTATGTTTTCACCTTAAGCTCAGTGGAACATGGTGTCAGTGAGGGGGAAAAAATATTGCAACACTAAAGAAATGATTAAGTCAGCAGATACTGACAACAGGTCATAATTGTAACAACTATACAAGTTGATTTTCAAAGAAATAGGAAACATTTTATCTGGCAATAAAATGTGGAATTACTCTAAGAATTGAAAATAACGAAACTTATAGTAAGGTAAAGAATATCATTTGACATATCAGCCTAAACACAATCTGCTGGGGGAAAAAGTTGTGTTTGGTAGTCAAAGAAAATTTTTTTAAATTGTTTGAACCAGTAAAAAATATTACTGTACCAATGCAACAGTGAGCAACTGACTCATTTGAATGACATAGTGGAATAGAATATAAATTTTTTTCTGGCTTAGGAAGTCAACCAGTCATTTTTCTGTATCCCAACACAAATATAGCAAATGATCAGGTGTGGGATGGGATGTCCTTTCCACATATTTTAACCACCATTTTTCTTTTTGTTGCATTCAACACTTAATCTGATCAAAACAATTTGAGAGATTTCATCAACTCAAAACTGAAACACTTATATGATGCAATACATAATTTAGATGAAAGGTTGCTTAAGGTTGTATAAAGTCAAGAAAATTAAATAGATTTTTCTCAAGCATTCATTCCAACACACTTTGATGTCAACCAAATTTAAGTCCTAAATATATGCATACTCCATTTTGTGGTACTTAAGATGTACCCTATATTTATGTAATTTGTGGTACATAAGATGTACCCTATATTTACAGATTGCCACATCTATCAGAGAGATGAAATTGAAATTTTTATTATTGTATTACTCCAAAATTTTAACACATTAGCAGATAGCTATTGATGTCAACAACTGAGCACAAATAGTTATTAATTAAAAAAATTAGTAATGTATAATCTTATCCATAACTACATGTACAAGAAAGTCATTTTTGATAAAAGTTCAAAAATAACCATAAATACATAAAAATGCATATATTGTTGAAAATTCCTTTTTTCTACAATATATCTATTTGTGCTATGTTATAATGCTTATTACCTAAACAATAATAATACTGAATAAAAGTATATTTAATCACATTAAGCTGACATGATCTGTTAATGAAAAAGATGTTAGAAAAATCTAACATTCACATTCTGAAGTTACCTGGATTATCAGACTGGTATGTTTCATTGATGCCATACCTGGCCTTCATTAAGCAGCATAGGGGATGATTTTGAAGGTCAAACTTTGGAGGATAATGGTGAACTCTCTCATTGTATTTTATGCATGAGGGTCAAGCAGCTCAGTTCTTAGTAAGCAACAGCCAGACAGCAGCACATATGATCGGATTATAGCGGTGAAGGCTTTGTGCAGAAACAACCACACTTTTTGAAGAGTCAAATAGAGAGACCTGGTGCACTATGTACCACAAGGTCTCCAAACGACCCTCTGCAGATTTTGAATTCAGAGTTGTTCTTCTCCTAGACCAGTTGCCATCCAAGGCTATAGAACCCAGTCTGTCCTGCTATTTACTCATAGCTAGAGGGAGAAGAAGAGGGTTAATACGTTTCCCAGCACGTAAGTGAATGTAATGGATCTGACTGGAATTCAAACTTGACTCTCTGATTCCTTAATGAGAGCTGCTATCCACTACACCATGTCTCATCTTTGGGGGATAAAAAGGTTTATATTTACCACCAAAAATAGTAAATAAGAACAAATATATCTAAGGATGAAGTTTAAATTCAAACATCTTTAAAAAAATATACAGAGAATTTAATTTCAAGATTTTATTTCTAAGATTTAAATAATTTGGATGCTTATCACAGTTGATGGTTAAAACAGTGAATGTGAGTTTGATCTTCAGTAGGTGCTCTTCTTACCATGACCTTCTTCCAGACTAAGCAATGGCATTTACCATAGCCTGGTAGTTAAGAAGCTCACCCGGAAAATTCTTTGGCAACTCATGTGTTCAGAAATGCTGAAATTGCACAATGTTATTATTAGTGTGTAAGATGCTCTCTTGAGTGATTTGTAACACATTATTTATCATCACTCAGTTGAGTCTCTGTCTTTGGGCAGAGTGTACTCAGGGGCAGTTCTGTCAAATGAGGAAAATTATAATGAGAGGTGCCCAGCCCTGGGGAACAGCTGCCTGAGGCAGCACCCTCTCATTGCTCACACCAAGGCCAGCGCAACTGATGGTTGCAAGGGCTTGGACAATTTTTGTTCCTAGCCCGGGTATACATGCTTGGGCTCCCCACATTAAACTGAACTTGTGTCACAACCTGACCTTGTAGGGGTTGAATAAATACAAACTGCACAATGCTATTACAACTAATATAACAATTTTATTTATAAAATTATAATAAGGAATAATCGTTAAAAAGGACTGTTTAATAATGTCTAATTATTTTAATTAAATTTGAAGCTGTTGAATTTCCGCCTGATAAGAATAACAATAGTTTAAGGCATGAACAAAAAAACTGATTATTTGTTGTATATTACTTGCATGCATGCATGCACAAGGTGCTAACAAAAAGTGGAGAATTTAAACAATTATATAGGCAGGAGTTGCATTGTCTTTTATATCCAGTCTTGATCCCAAAGTGTTTACACGGCCTTGTGGGTGATGAACAACCCTTTACTCACAGTCAAATAGTTGCTACTTCATTGCTATTTCCAAGGAAAGTGTTCCGACAAACTACATTCCTTAGTTCTACCAGTTCAGATAAGACCTGCCATTTCATGCACACTGTAGCACATCAATCACATTCCCTTCATATTCCATCTATTAGTGAGATGTAAGTTTTCCTCAAACAGCTTCTTCTTACTTTGTGGAACTGACTCCCAAGAGGATGTTTCCTCAATCATTAAAATCTTAATCTGTTCATATCTAGGGTTAACCTTTACCTTCCTCACATATCCTTATAAATTGTTCATCTTACCTCTTACTCTGTAACCCTCTACCTTGAGTGGCTCTTGGGCCTCTTACAGGGTGAATATTATTGTAAAAATAAAAAGTTGATACAAAACAAATCTAACAAACGTTATTACCAGTTTGCTCAATATTCAATTACTGACTAATGGTGGTAGAATATGAGATGATAGGGTCAGTTTAATATGGCCCCCCCCCCCCACATGTGTAGGCAAGGTCAAAAAATGCTTTATTTCCATGACCAACAGCACAAAGGCAGAAGAATATTCCAAAACTACCATTTTGTGTAATGGAGGTGCTTCTTTCTTTCTTTTCTTTCTATGTGCCGTGTCCTTTCAGGACATAGGCGATCATGGCTCTCCACCTCCCTCTATCCCTTGCAGCTCCTAACAAGTTCCTTTCCTCTGCTTCCTCCTCCAAGTTCTGTCATCTACTTGCTTAAGTTTGCTAGGTATGTCACATGTTGCTTTCCATTGTCTCTCTTTCCCTCTATTTTACCCATGAGTATCAGATTCTCAGAGCCCCCTTTCCTCATTATGTGTCCCATAAACTTCAGTTGCCTCTTCCTGATATTAAGTATAAGCCTCCTCTTTGTTTTCAACCTCTCCAAAACCTTATCATTGCTTACACGCTCACCCATGATATCCTTAGCATTCTTCTGTAGAAACATACCTCCATTGCCTTGAATCTCTTCTTCATCTTTGAGGAAATTGTCCAACATTCGCTGCCATAAAGAAGGACAAATGTCACGTAACAGTTCAGTATTATTTTCTTTGTTATCCTCCTGTCTTGCAATACTCTGACCAGCTTTTGGAATGTGTTCTTGGCCATCCCAATACACCTATGGATCTCAGTGTCACACTTACTGTTCTCTGTCAAGATGCTTCCCAGGTATTTAAACTTCTGCGTCTGCTTGATTCTAGTGTTCCCAACCTTCAGATCAAATTTCGGGCTCATCCTCTTACTTACGACCACGCACTACGTCTTGTAGTTTATGCTTTGTCCCCTCTTCTCACTCTCCATCACTACCTTCTGTAGGAGATTTTGTAATAATTTCATTTCCGTGTCTGCTATCAGTACTGTGTGGGGAGGTGCTGTTATTGAGTTATAATCTCCAGCTCACCTTGCTTTGTTTTTTTTTCTTTTTGACATTCTGCTTGACAATAAGAACACAGCTGAGAAGAAGGAGTAGACACTACACTAAAATTAGTAATCTTTTTTCAACATCAAATTCCTTCAGCACATGAAGTTGAAAGTATATGTCAGTGGTTCTTAACCTTTGCTTCCCCAGTGAATTGTAGAATCAATACAATACTTACCTTTGCAGCAAGGTTCCAAACTAGCGTTCAGTTGACAGACAGGGGTGAGCAAACTGTAATTTAACACAGCTCTGTACTCAAGCAAACATACAATATTCACACTACAACTAGAAGAAAAATGTGAATACTTAAGTGGCAGAATAGAACATTCCAGCTTGCTACAAATACCAGGTCTTCTAACAAATACCAGGTCTTCTAACAAATACCAGGTCTTCTAACAATACAGCAAAGCACTAATTTGGTTATTCAATATGAATCTTTATTTATATAGGATGGTGTACCTGTATTAAAATTGCATTGGTAAAGAGAGCAGAGTTAATGTCATGCATTTACATGTTATGGCTCTGAAACTTGGACTCTCTCAGCAAAACAACAGTGCCGTTTAGATGGATGTTATACACGTCTTTTAAGAAGAGTGCTTAATCTCTCATGGCAAAACTGCCCAACTCTAGAAGTGATATATGGAGACTTGCCGAGAGTATCAACCTTAGTTTGCAAAAGACATGTCCAGTTCGCCGGGCATTGTGCACATGCCACAGATGAACTTGTGTCATCATTTGTACTCTGGAGGCACCTATCATCTGACAATCGATCACGCAAGTTAACCTTTCCAGATAGGGATCAATGTGTCTCGTTTTATCCTAAGGAAGATCTTTTAGGAGTTATGATGGATAGGGAATACTGGAGAGGTTTAGTGAGTTCAATCTCGGCTGAGGCCGCAGGATGATGATGATGTGGTTCAGTATTTTCAAACAGTTCCTTTACGTTATCTATTCTGTACTATTTGGCTCAGGTTTATTGGAATTTACTACACATCAATACATACTCAATTGTGTATAGCTTAACATGGTATGCACAACCATGTTTTCTTAGTTTTTGATTTGGCATTGTTGTATATATTCTATAAAGTCTAGCTCGGACCAACACCCCTCTTTTTATCTTTCTGTAGCCCAAGTGCTGTTCTATAAATCTTGGCTGTGAGTATAAAATTTTGACTTGTTTTAATCAGGGTTAAAATAGTAATGGTAATATTAGCCATTTCCTTATAAGGAAACATTTGACATTCATTGACCAAGCAGCCAGTACTACTTTTGGTTGTAATTTAAATAATCTTTTGTTTAAAACAATTTTTCAGGAAAATAGGTTTCTCAAGTCTTGTAGCCATTACCACTCTTTACAATATTGATGAGGGTTGCCTTCCTAACCTTTTGTTTGAAATATTGTGGAAAATCATTATCTTGATTATCTCATTATTTTCTCTGAGTTACTTGTAATATCTGTTTTAGTAGTTGCTAATCTTGGCAGTCCTCAAATGTGGTTTCTGTTATTTGGTTCAGTTTTTTGTGATTCTGTAGGTGTTAAAACTCTTACCAGTATTGATGGGAACTTTCTTCCTAACCTTTCATTTAGAGTAGGTGTGAAAAGTCAGCATCTTGATTATGTCATTATTTTCTCTTTGAGTTTCATGTTATATCCTATTTAGCTGTTGCTGGAAGTCCTCCAATGATGGGTTCTGTTATTTGGCAAAATTCTTTGTTTCCGATTCTCTAGCACCAGAATATATATATATATATATATATATATATATATATATATATATTATATATATATATATATATATAAAAAGAGGGTTAAATCATCTTACTTCCCAATTAAAATTTATAATGTCCCCACCAACTCTCTTGAATGCTTAGTGCCCTCTTGAAAGTTTGTAAAATTACTGCCAATATTGACAATCACTGATAACCATAGTTTTCTTACTGATTTTGTCTGTTATAAATTTTTGTCCTATTTTCATATGCAGCAAAAAACCTTGAAAATAACTGAAGAAACTAATTGGTTAACAAATATTGTTTGCAAATTTATCTTTTAGAATTCTTCTCATTCTTTGTTTTAAGTATTAGCACTTAAGACATTTATTTCCCTAACATCAAATTGAACTACCTTAGTTGAATCTTCAGTTGATAATATTTAATAATTAAGTATCCATATTGTTTAAGCTGTTAGAATACATTCTCCTTTTTATTCAATCTTATTTTTTGTGAATGTAGTTCAAACCCTCAACTACTTTGGCAGAACCACTCTTCTTGTCAAAGTTGAAAAGGTGACAGAGTACATGGCCTGTCAAAGTCAAGTTAAAAGATTTAGGAAGGAGGGGAAAGATTGGATCCTAACAAACTTGTCTCATTCATGATGACATGCAGGTTGTAGCAGATCAATAAAAAAATATATATATATATATATATATATATATATATATATATAGATAGATAGATAGACAGATAGAGAGAGAGAGAAAGAGAGGTATAGATAGATGTGTATGTCACTACTAAAAGTATCAATGAACTTATATAAAAAAATAAGAAAAACTTATTTGACAAGGCCAGAAACATACACTGGTAAAATTAGCTGGAGATTTTGATTACTTAAAAATATGAAATAGGCTTTATTGGCAGATAGATGTTTTCATTAAAAACAGTTTTAAGTTAGCTTTCTGCATAGCTAAGTGGTTACAGTGCTAATATTTCAACCATTAAACAGGTTCAAATCTCACCATGGTTGATTTCTCAAGGAGGTGACTTTTTGATAATATCAGCCTGAGTTGAGACAATCCCAGAATTTTTTTGTGGGGGAGGAGTGCATGAAAACCATACATGAATTGACTGAAGCCTTGTTAATAAAAATGGGTTGATGAAGCTGTACAGAATCTGTCAATGATTTTGTTAGCATGAAGTCACGACTCATTCTAATCTTACTGGCCTTCTTCAATGATGGATCAGACCAAATTACATATTGTCACCCAGAAACTGTAACTAAGGTCTGCTCAGCATAGTTGCAGTATAAACTACAGGTTGGTTCTATATTTCTTGAAGAATGACCAATGTGCCTGAGCAGGCATTAACAATAGGGATTGACTGGCTGCTCTAGCAAACTCAGAAACAAGCAATCTGACATTATTTTTATTAGGTTGGGAGTGGGGAATATTTATTTATTTTATTTTTTTTAAATTATTTCACCCCAAACAAGACAGAAATGCCACTAGTACGCAGGAGGGTTACAGGGAGTGAAAGTGAAAAGAGTGAAGACTGGGAATAGGAAGGGCTGAAGAAAGAAAAAAAGATGAATGGAATTCAAGAAGACAGAAGATGTGGATTGACATTACATTTAAAGATTGTAGTTATCAGGGAAGCAAGGAAACAGAAGAGAGTTCCTCAGGTGGGAAGTGCAAGAAAAGAAACTGTCGGAGTAGAAGTGGCAGTTGCATTTAGCTATTTAAACAGGAAAAGGATGAAGCCTAAATGCAAATCTAGTAGCGAGCTTAAATTCATATATTTGGAGGTACCAGGGGGGGGAGCTTGTCAGAGCAGTTGCCATGAAAAAATTTGTAAAAAAGACAGAAGGAAGCTGTTTCTGCATAGCTGCAGTTTATTATTATTATTATTATTTTTGGGCGGGGGGGTGATTTTCTTCACTTTAAAATTACGAAATACTTTTAACAATTTTTGCCATATCTTTTGGATAATGTTTGAGTATTTTTATTACTTTTATTTATTTTGTTGAAGGGCAGTAAATCAAAAATGAATAAACATGATTTTTGTAATATACAACTTGAGTTAAGATTTTCCATTATTCTATTGAATTCCCCACCCAAAATTAACAGAACTTAGGGATTGAAATCAGTTTCAAAAAAGACCATGGACTGATAGTTCTCAAAATTTCTTTTTGATGACCTGGATCTCTTATAAATATACAACACGTCTCTTCCTCAGTCTTTCTCCAACCAGACAAATCCATCTTATATTGTTTCACTTTTCGCTCATGTCAATATGCACAAAAACTGTTAAAGTTTCACTGCACATTCACACAGAAAATTAAGTTCACATCATGGCAAGAAATTAAAACATGAATCTGGTTTTCAATAATTTGATTTTTTTAGTCAGTAGGGTTCCAAGTCAGACCTAGATGTTGAAATTTTTACTGCTTGGCCTCTCTTGCATAAAAAATTTTTCAAATGTCTCTCTGTACTATACACATTGATCTTCAAACAAATTATGAAGTATTCACTTTGACCTTTTCTTCATATTGTCTATTTGTGCTAGAGGTTATCTGAGTTACTCACAATATTGCTTGTTGTATACACCCAGAAATCATCATGCAAGAGAGGCCAAGCATTAAAAACTTCAGCCATATAAATAAGCAACCAAGATGAAGTGTGTAGAGTGCAAATGAAGTAAACAAAAATATTCCTATAAAATTTTCTTGCCTTTCTGCTTGTTGGAAATTTTCTTATGTAGTTCCAATCTTTAAGAACTCGGGTGAACCATCTGATCCCTTCTATAAACCTTTTAGCCTTCTACCTTCAAGTAATCAAAACCCTAATCCCCTTTATATTGCAGGGTCTTCTTTCAGATAAGCAATATGGCTTTCACTTCTCTAGGTCCAAGTGCTGCTACATTAACGAACACTGCCGAAAGCTTTAGATAAGATAAGTAAATCTTGGGCTGTTGCTTTGGACATCTTGAAAGCATTTGACAAGGTTTGGCATAATGGTCTTCTTCACAAGTTATAAGGTTATGGTATTTCTGGATATATTTTTGAACTAATTCAGTCTTTATTATCAAATTGTGAAATAAAAAGGTGTTCTGAACAGCCATTCTTCCAGATCTTTTTTGCATTAATGCAGGCATCCTCCAGGACACTATATTGTTCCTAATTTTCATTAACGACCTTCCTGATGCCATCAGCTCTCAACACTGTATCTATGTTGATGTCACAACTATTTACACCTGTCTTAGTACTAAGTCTGATCACCTTGACATGATCAAATTGACAGCTGATTTTAAAAATGACCCACAATCTGTTGTTAACTGGGGCAAGGAATGGCTTCTTAATTTTAACCCTTCCAAAACGTAATTACTCTCTATTAATCATCTGAGAGAATCATTTCTGCCTTCTATCAGCATGGCTGATGCTAACCTCCAAGAGAGTGACTCATTGTCTCTTTTCAAGCTAACATTCTCTGCTGACATGAATTAATTGCTACATCTGCTGCTAGGAAAGTTGGTTCACTGTGATGTGATAGATTCTGGAAAGGAAAATTGTCTATCTTACATATTTCTAAGTCTACCATTCTTCCAAGCTTTGAATATTGCTGCCACATATGCACTGGTGCTCTTGCTACATATTTAGAGATTCTTAATAAAATCCAATGAATCCACAAGATAATTGGCTTTGACCTGGCATCTCAGCTTCAGTCACTTTCCCCACCGCTGTAATGTAGCATTCCCTGTGCTTTTTCTATGAATACTTACGTGATAATTGTTCTGATGAACATTCCTCTGTCGTACCTAGACTTTATGATTTTAAGTGCAAGTCTAGATTGGCTTCAAGATCTCATCAATTTACAATCAATTTGGTTAGATGTAAACCTACGTTCTATGCTAACAGTTTCTTCTATTGCATGTCTTGCTTGAGGAACTTTCTTCTAGATTCTTGTTTTCCAGTCAATTTTGATCTTCAAAAATTTAAATACAATATCAATCATCATTTAGAGCAGCGTTTTCCAACATTTTCTCAACCAGCACCCCCTTTGGGCACAAACTTTTTGTCAACACCCACCTGTCAAATTAAATTTTGAATATTATACTTAATTCAGCTTTCATAGTAAGATAACACTTAGGTATTAGTGCAAAAATAATGTTAATACTGTTTTCATTTCTATTAGAAATGTCAATGATTAAAATCCAATAAAAATTTTTTTTATTTGATAGCTTATTTCAATGTTTTCAATGCGATGGTTGACTTTGGTGCTTACTGGCTAAGGCTCTTACTCTAGGTTCCATGCTGCTTAGAAGTGATCGTAAATCACCTGGTTTTGTAATTTGCAGGTGGTTTCTTTGTTTAGTAAGAAGCCCAGTGGCTGTGTTGAAACCACATTCAGCCATATAGGAAGTTGAAAAAGCAATGAAGGAAAGTTTTTAGCTTTCCACAGCACTTTCAGAAATTTCCTTTTGTAGCCAATATTGAATAATTTTTGAAAATCTGAAAAAAATGAATATATGCCCACTGCCACCTGAGTATGTTCACGCCCCCCCTCCACCTCGAAAAAAAAAAAAAAAAAAAAACAACTCCCAGTGCCCCACTTTCAATATAACAGAGCCCAAAAAACATGCTCTTGCCCACTTTGAAAAACAATGATTTACAGTCTTCTGGATTCCTTTTCTTTTATTGTTCTCACTCCTTAATAACGTTTTTCTTTTTCTTATTATTTTACACTCAGTAACTCCTTGTGTCTTAGCGGTCTTACTGCCTTGCTTGGGGTGAAATGATTAAAAAGTCTTATAAGTAAACATATATAGCAATTTAATGATACACTCATTGATATCCTTGCTTTGAATACATACTGGGACAAGGTCACTTCCAACTTCAAGTGGAACTTCTATTAAAGACGATGCCACTAAGACCCACGATGCCACATACACAGGGATGAATCATCCTCATTTCTTTCATATTCCATTAGGAAGTTCAACTTGGATAGCTCCTTCCCTAGAACTGGTGCCACTTTGCAGAACAAACTCTCAATAGGAGAATCTTAATCACTTCAAGTCTAAGGTTGACCGTTATCCCTTCTATATAACCTCATCAACTGCATTTCTTACCTACTTTTCTTATGCTCATACAACATTATTCAGTAACCTTCTACCTTGAGTGGCTCTTGAGACTTGTATTATAAAAGTATTGTTTTTGAATTTCCTATGATCAAACATAATGTCTTTTACTATCATCCCATATACTCTATTTTTGTTGCATTTAGGATTCAAATATCCTCTGGTGGGATGGAGAGGAGTTTTGTTTTATGACTGATGCTTACAAATTTATTTTTAGAGATAAATGGTAACAAATATATCATTTTTTTTTTAAGTTTCTGGGAATCACTAAATCAGAATAAAAATAAAATAAAAGATTAGGAAAGTCTGTTTTTATTCAATTATTTTCCATTCAATACAGTTATTCTCTTAACTTGTTTCATCAAAACTAGTAAAACTTGTAGCAAATGCTGCAGGATTTCTGCATGACTGCTATCTTGACAATTTAAAAATTTAAACTTTTTTTTTAAGAATCAGGATGGATATCATCCAAAATTATTCAATAATTGAAGTGTTGGAATTTTTTTTTCCAGAAAAACAAAAATCAAAAAGTATAAAAAAAATAACATCAAATAAAAAATAAATGAGAATAAAAAAAAAAAAAAATCAAGAAATAAACAAAAATAAAAAATTAATATTAAACAAAAATAAAAAGTAAACAAAAATAAAAAATCAGAAAAACAAAAAATAATTCAGAAAAACAAAAATAAAAATATAAACAAAATAAAAAACAAAAATAAAATATTAAACAAAAATAAAAAATAAGAAATAAACAAAAACCCTG
Source organism: Acanthosepion pharaonis (assembly GCA_903632075.3). NCBI lineage: Eukaryota > Metazoa > Mollusca > Cephalopoda > Sepiida > Sepiidae > Acanthosepion > Acanthosepion pharaonis. Next base: position 209,125 of record CAHIKZ030002120.1, on the reverse strand, counting down.
GGAAAGTTATGAATCCATCTCTTCTCCCCCCAGCTATGGGCTAATTAGTAGGACTTGTATCAGTATCTCAAAAAAATTCTTACAACCTAAAAATATTTTCTGGTTTTAATAATGAGCAAAAAGGTTGATAAGCCAAAGAAAAAAAAAACAATCACTCAATCTTGAGTGACATTTTATAGGAAAATATTTGGCTACTCAAAGTTTACATGTACAAAAGCAAACACGTGAAAAGAAAAAATAAGAAATTATTGAAAGTACCTAAGCATATAATAAGCCTTACTATGTCATTGTTACTTGAATTCCTGACCACAGACAATCTCATTTTTTTTCTTTTTTTAAGCCAATATTTGCAAAATTTGATTAATCATCAAAGTGTTTTCCCTACCACCAATGTTTAATTTTCAGCACAGAAACTATTATTAATATGTCTTTACCTTCAGAATATTACTCTCACTTTTGTTACTATATTCAAGTTTTAGCTAAAGTTCACTCTGGCCTTCTTCAGGTTTCTGCCATTATGAACCAAGCCCTTTATTCAATACACAGGGGTACATTGTTCTCATTCTGCTTTCAAAGATTGGGAGATATCTTATATCAGTTTGTACCTCAAGTCTGTTCACTTGTCTCTTTCTTCTACAGAACTATAGCATGTTAACAATCATTATCAGATCATTAGTAAATATATATGCAAATGATAACCACAGTTTCTGGGTGCACCTCCAAAAATCAAGGCAATCAGAGCCTGGCATCTGATCTGTCCTCTGATCTAGCTCTCACAGCTCAATGGGAGAAAACTGACTTGTCAGATTCAATACCTCTAAAATCAAGCTTGTCACATTCCATCATCACTGAACAGACTCCTAATTTTCTCCAGTTATAATGTATGATTCTAATCTCAATGAAGATCCTTGCTTTGAATGTCTCTGGAGACTCATGTTCACTAAGACCTCAAGTGGAACTTATATATTGCTAAAAATGCTGGAAAAATGGTTGGGTCTTTAAAAGTACCAATTCTTCCTGCTATGATGTCTCTTTACAAGAGTCAGATCAAACCAAAAATGATGTATTCCTGTTGTCTCTGGATTAGAGCTGTCCAATTCCCACTTTCCAGCCTTGATACAGTTTATAAAAGAAGTTTTAGATGAAGAATTATTATAATATTTATTTTCAGTTTAGTATCTCCATCTTGTTTGTTATACTCACAACTTTTCAGCTGTTGTACCTTTTGACCTTCTTCCTCTAAACAAGTGTTAAGAAACAAAAAATTTCTGTTAGAAACAAAAAATTTCTGTAAGAAACAAAGAAAAGAGTACTGAACTGCTATGTGGCAGTGAATGTTCAATAATTTCCTTACAAATGAAGAGGCCACTTGAGACAATAAAGATGTGTGCAATATGGAAATTAAAAAAAAATGTGAAAAGAAAGAAACTTGGAAAAAACCAGTTAAAAGTCGCGAGATACATGAGGAAAGAAAGCTTAGAGAATTTGACACTAACAGGATATTAAAGGAAAGAGGGAAACATTGAGTACCCTACTAAATGAGCTTGTGTAAATGAATGGTGGAACATGGACTGCGAGAAACAGTAAGAGGGGAAGATATTACTAAGAGTCAGAAAGGATAGCAAGTTGTAGTGAGCCTACATCTTGAAGGGATATTGCACATAAAAGAAGAAAGATAAAAAAGAACATATATTAGGCAAAGATAGTGATGTTAGTGCACAATGACAGCTTCTATCTCTTCTGACCCAAGTAACTTAAATATTCATAGCTGATATCAGCATTTGTATGAGACTAAATGAGCTTGAAAGATTGACAATCAACTCAGCTTTTCCCCTAGACGTGGAAACAAACAAACAAAAAAAATGCTCTAAGCTAAATTCCAAAGATGTTTGACAATTACTAAAACCATTGCAATGTGGAATTTGGCCAACATTATATAAACACATTCACATACACCTAACGGTGAAACATTATTTGACATGTCAGCAGCATCTAAGAAAAACGAAAACAGCGGCACAATCATTACCAAGCATCACAGAGGACATGTCATCAACAAATTTAGACAACAGAGAGTGTAGGATTCTAGAAATGTTTGTTTATTTCTTTTCCAGACTATCTGGAAACAATTTATATGATAGGGTGATAAAAAAAATTCAGTTCAAACAAGAGTGTTAAAAAAAAAAAAAAATCTGATGTTTGGTATAAAAATTCTTGTTTGCTACATATTTTTGGATATACAGCAAAATGATACTTGGCAAATGTAGATTAAATGGGCATGGTTAAGCATAATTGACAAAATTTACGTCATGCTAGAAAACTTTTCTCAACAGAATCTATCTTACACATTTATAAGTCTACCATTCATCCATGCTTTGAATATTACTGCCACATCTAGTCTGGTGCTTCTGCTATTTATTTAGAGATTCTTAATAAAATGCAAAGTAAAACCAACAACGTTATTGGTCCTAACCTGGCATATCAGCTTCAGTCACTTTTCCACCACTGTAATGAACCTTTTCTTTAAATATTTTCATGGTAATTATTCCTCTTTGACACCATGAATTTATGCGTATTGCTAGATCATCAGCAAGGTCTCATCTTACATGAAATGGCTAGAGGTAACCCTAACTTCTAGGCTACATATTCTTCTCTCACTTGTGAAAGTCTCTTCCAGATTCTTACTTTTCAGTCAGCTTTGATCTTCAAAAATTGAAATGCAATGTCAATTGTTATCTGTTTTCTTAATTCCTGTTCTTTTATTGTTCTCTCCTTAAAAATGTTTCCTTTTCCCTATTATTCTCTCACTCTCAATAACTCCTTGTATCTTAGAGGTTTTATTGCCTTACTTGAGATGAAATGGTTAAGAAAAAAAAAGTGGAATTGGCAAAATTCTTAATTAACAATAATAAGAGGAAAAAGAAAAAAAAGACAAACTATATATAGGAGGCACGGTGGGGTAATGGATAGCGGCTTGGATTGAGGAATCGCAGAGCCGAGTTCGAATTTCAGTCGAATCCATTACATTCACTTACGTGCTAATACCCTTGGGAAAGGTATGAATCCTCTTCTCCCTCCAGCTATGGGTAAAATAGCAGGACAGATTGGGTTCTATAGCCTTGGATAGCAACTGGTCTAGGAGAAGGAAAACTCTGAATTCAAAACCTGCGGAGGGTCGTTTGGGAACCTTGTGGCACTTAGTGCACCAGGTCTCTGTATTCGTCCCTTCAAAAAGTGTGGATGGTCCTGCACGAAACCTTCACCACTATAATTAAATCTCATGTGCTGTTGTCACGCTGTCGGTTTCCTGGAAACTGATCTGCTTGACCCTCATATGTTGAAAATCGACGGGAGAGTCGACTATATATATATATATATATATATATATATATATATAACACGCTATATCAAGTCTGGTTTGTTACCTCTCCATCACCGTGACCCATTGGTTATGGCGCTTGCATCATATGGTAACAGTCTGGGTTTGATACTTGGTAGTAGATGTACACTGCTGATGAGTCCCCAAAATAGGATGAAACGGCCATCCAGTGCTTTCTGTATTCTGTTGAAGATTCTTCTAGACTTGATGAATTAATTATGATTACTCAAAACCACTTATATATATATATATATATATAAAATGCAAGTCAAAAGCAAAGAAACTTTAAAACTGTAATAAAGCAAAGTTTCCAAAATAGGAACAGTGTTCACACACAAAAGGGACACAGTCAATAGTCTTCTGACATCAAGGGAAGAAAAAAAGAAAAATATGGGTTTAAAACCTAGAATTATCCATTTTTTTATTGGTTGGGTAGAAATCCAAGCATACATTTTTTTCTATAAATCTAGTGGAGGGAATTTTCTAGCAGTTATTCTCACTAGATTGTAACTTCTGTATATAGCAACTTTTTTAAAAAAAAAAAAAAAAAAAGTTCTGGAAATTCTCTCCATGTCAGCAAGGAAATCAATAAAGTGAGAGAATTGGGGATGTTTTAACAAAACTTTGTTCTGTACACACACATTAGTAATTATTTCAATTGCTGCTGGCAAAAAATTCTGATCCTTTCATTAAAGATACTGTTGGTGGGTGACAGGAGGGGAAAATAAAACCTTATCTTTGTACCAGAATCTCACTGCTGGGAGAAATAAAGCCTTTCTCTGCCCTCCCCTAGAGGCTCATTGCTGGTGGAAGATGAAAACCTTTTGATCCCTTTCCCCAGAGTCTCTGTTGGAGAGAAATAAAACTATAGCTATGAATAATAGGTTTACAGACTAATGAGATTTTTTTTAATTTATTCATAACAACAGACTTTAGCCAGCTCCTTTATTGTGGTCAAGAGACTTTTACCAACTCCAATATCACAGGTGATAATTATTAGCACTTCCACTAATGTGGATATACTTATACATTTTTATGAACCTTACATTCCTTTCTGTTAACACACACACACACACATGTAAGTATATATATATATATATATATATATATATATATATATATATATATGTATGTATATATACGCATGCTGATAGGTGTGTATCCTTCATCCCTGATGGACAAAAATCTTAAAGGATGCACAGTACATTTCCCATCTGTGTGTCCCATGGATGCAACTGAAGTTTACCATGTAAAGCAATACATTGCACATATTCTTTCAAATACTTTTTACTCGTTCTTTCTTTTTTTCACTCTTTCCTTGGATGGTGGAATGTGTGGATGGGATGAAATAGATGTCAATGTTGCCTTTCCAGAAACCTTGTTTCTTTTAACTTATTTAACTTGTCTTAACTCACTGAGGTTTCGTTATAGTGGAACACACCTATTCGATAGTTAATAGGCTCCCCCACCTATAATAAGCAGGAGTAGTAAGAGTAACGAGGTAAGTCACTCAGTGAGTCAGTCGATGCCGGACGACCGTTAGTCGGATATTAAAGTATCAGCCACCACAACTAGATTTCTCTGTGTTATACCTATTATATCAAGTTCCTAACGTTTTGTACGTCGAACCTGTTTTAGAACCTACTTAGTACAAATACAAGCCTCCACTGTGAAATCACTCCATAACAGGTTTGCTGAACATTGCTTTAAATACTGTTTTTGTTTGAAAATTATTGATTCAATTAAAAAAAAAAAAAAAAAAAAATAATCTTTTGATCTGTTATAATTCTCCCAAAAATATATTTTCTTAATTAAACTGTGATCAAGTACAAATACTCTTTTTGTTTTGAATTTATTAATTTAATTTTAAAAAGTTGTTCTGTCAATTTATGTGCAAATTTGGTATGATTTAAAATGGTTTTTGGGATGATGGTAAAAAAAGAAAAGTCTATAAGCCTGCAATTTAACACAAAAATTTAGTTGGGACCCATTGAATATCCCATGGCCACACCCAAATCACTCCTATGCACTCACTACATTAAAAACCTATCAGAATCATATATAAACTAAATAGTTCAACACTATGAGTGGAACATCCACTCATAGGAACTGGAGTTGTAAAGTGTGCTGCAAAATAGGTCATACACATTACTGCATGAACTATGGTATTTACTATTATTGTATTCTTAATCCATATAATTAAATAGTTTCTTCACTAATCTTTTGTTCTGGTGGTTTTCTTTACAATATTATTAACCAGAACAAAGAGCTTATATAAGCATTAAAACAAATAGTATGGGGGTACTTTTATGTGATTGAAAGAATCAGGTATTAGAAGACAAATCAACATACAACAGAAGCTTCTCTCAACTTTCCATTGACTGACCAATGACTGTATCACATTGACCCTTCATTCTTGTTCATTTGCACTAAAAACTGGAAAACATCACTGCAAGCTCACAAGAAAAAAGTAAATGTTTCTTGTACATTTAAGCGATTCAGGGATTTATTTGGTTGGTATGTATAAGTAGGTAGTTAAGTAACACTTGGGACAACTTTTGTCATGTTGGAGTAATATCTTCCCCCCAACTCTTCCTCCTACCAATACTCTGCACATTCCCATTGAATGGACTGCATTGAAACTAGTCAAAGGATGGTCTGTTCCCCACCAAGGACAGGTCAGAACTAACTATTCCAACTCACTTAATATATACATGTAGTTGGAAATTCTAAATGTCCCATTTTATTGTCACTTGACCCCAAACATTTCCATTTATTTATCTGTCCCTTTCAATCAAGTGGATGCTGCTTAGAAGACCTGACTTCAAATACAAAACACATGAGATTGAGACAAAGTCCCACCTTCCGCTTCTACATGGCTGTTCTAATCCTAGTGCCACTGACATACTGGAGTATTTTGAATGCTTCCAAAATACTCCAATGTGTTGAAAATATTTCTCTGTACAATAATTCCAAACTATGGCCCAGCAACGAAATATGAAATCAAATTGTCTGAATAATATAATTGAGTTTGTTGAAAGATCCAAACTTCTTCAAAGTAAATCAAACCATACAATTAAAGCAGGGGTTTCAAACAATGCAGCTTGCAAGACATAAGCAGCCCATGGTTTAAATTTTTGGCCCATGTGGAACCATTTTTATCACCAATATTTTCTTTATATTTTAATAAAATTCAATAAATTTATCCCTCAGCCCATTCTATACTCTTGCAGTAGCAGTATTGACTTTGACCTACCCACTAAATGTAAACAGACAGTGAATTTTAAAGTCAACAAGGTCTATTCTAGTTTCTCTCCAATTAAGTGAAGAAAACTCAACCTCCTACCACCATGTATACCTCACGACAGAGTTCAAATGTACTTTGCAACTACGTTTGGGTTTCTTCTTTATTTTTTAATTTTATCAAAAATAAATTTGACAATTCATATTAGAAAGCAGAACTAAGCATTAAATTTTTATATACATTTGAAAAACACAGTCTTGACAAGAATATTAGTGAAATGATCACAACTTGTTTCAGGGACTTATTAGAGTATATACCACTATAGAAAATGTGATACCTAAGGTTTAAAATGAATGCTATTTCTGTTTGACAAAAACAAATTGATGATTTAAATTCTCCAAGGAGTCCTGCTTCTAGCTAATATAAATATGAAGAGGGTGGAATTTTGATTTCACAAAATTTCATAAAGTATGTGGGGGGAAACAAATGTAAAAAAAAACAAAGAACATTTTTACCAGGATTTTCTAAAAAGAAAAAAATTAAAAAAATAATTTCATTCATTTGTGAATGAGTCCTGAAATTTTCATTTCAATCCAATAATTATTTAATTTTTACAAGGATTTCCAAAATAATGTGTTTTTTACCACAAAAAAAAAACAAAAAAAAAAACAAACATTCTTTGGCCCACCCACTGATGTAAGAAAGACAAAATTTTTAACCTAATTTTTGAACGTGCTAAAAAGGATTATAAAATTTAATAAAATAAAAAATACTTTGGTCTTTCCTCTTAATGATAAACAATTTGATGATGAAACTTTGTTTTTATCAAGTTTAGGGCTTTTTTCATCATGGTATGCTCTATTTTAGCAAATATTTGGAGGTACCTATATTAGAGGTAGAGAGAGCTTATTGGAAGTGGAGGGGTGATTGAAATGTGATGCAATATGGACATGAAGAAATGGAATTTTTTTTTTTCATAAAACTAAAAAGGATAAATTTGGTTACTCATATTAGTGTTGGGGTGTAGCTGAGATAATAGACTATACACAAAACAGAATTTTTTTTTTTTTTTCATAGCAAGGAGGAATAGATTTGATCTCAGAATGACGACACAAGCAATAGAAAATCATGTTAGAAAGATGCGAGAGAAAATTGGTAAATAGATTGAAAATTCGTAGGAAGGAAGACTTCTGGTCAATTCCATAATTGAAACAAAAGAAAAAAAATTGTGAAGAACAACCAAACTTTCAAGAAAAATGGGAATATTTGTATTTTACTACAGAATGGCCAACCATCTCACAAAACTCAAGATTGTCTTGCATTTCAAGAATTGATGATTTTTGTTAAAAATTATGTTTATATTTTGCTTTTTAAAGAGGTCCTTAAACACAAGCAGATGGAATTTATACAAAATCTTGCCTGCCTGCCTATTCAGTCTCTCTCTGACTTTCACTTCTCTCTCTTTCAGTTTCACATTTCCTATCACATAAAATTACCAAAGTGATTTAATTCACCCTTGTGGGTATATAGACACCTGGTTGGGGACCAGTACCAAAGGGAGTTTTCTGATCCCTTTGTTGAGAAATCATCAGCAGGGTTCATGGCTCCTTACACCTCTCCCTCAGCATATAATGGCCCTTTTGAGTCCTTAAGATTGAGATCACCGAACTGAGGTAATTCCTGAATGCTTTATTTGAAACAATACTGACATACTTCAGTGACCTTGATAAAATCCTGCTGAGAATCGGTTGGTTTGGTGGCATATCAACCTTATTTCATTTAATGCTGACAATATTTTTTCCACAAAAATGTATTGCTGATAATGTCTTTTTTTTAAAAAATGTACTGCTGGTAAAAATATCTTGCAGGGAATAATTTTATCTTCAAAAATGTATTTCTGGTAATAATTTTTTCAAAAAGGTTTTGCTGGTATTAAAACCTATTTTCATACTTTCATAGTGTTTGAGTTAACTATTTGCCTATAGCTGGGTCCCTGCCAGGTGCTACCACCCCAGATCAGGGTGGACCTGGGAAGACCAGCAATTAAGAAGCTGTTCCATGCTCCTCAAAACCTCCTAATCAAAGGCCTTGCTGTTGGATATAATTTATCATCTTATCCAGGATGCAGACGTAGTTTATAGTCATACCCAGGTCAGCTGACAAGAATCCAATTGAAAATTTGTCACAAAGCTTGAAAGGTTGAATTCATTAGAAGGACCCAAGAAACATTGATGATTTGAAAGTTATTTGCTAAATGTGCCAAGATTTTAAAAGAATGTGAAGTATAGTGAAAAATTTCTCTGTGCAGTAATTCCAAACCATGGCAATGAAATATAAAATCAATGTCTGAATAATTTTTTCAAATATTACTATTTTTTTCATTAATATGTATTTTTTTATTTTTGGTAATTGCTAATTTGATATCAAAGTGCATCACCTGTCCAAATCTGAAGTAAATATAAGAATCAGAGGTAAATATTTTACAAGTATCCAAATCCATTTTTCCTATATTGCAACAGAGGAAATGGCAGATGGACAATGGATTAATCGTCAGGACAGAACTTTAGCACAAATAGCATTTGAATCATGTGTGTAAACAAGGTTTCAACTTTCATAAGTACCCACTGACTTTACTAGTACACCATTTTATAGCTTCAGTTGTTTTCTATATTAGCAAACTATTTCTGTTGACATGGAAAAAAAAAAACAAAACAAAACTGATGATTAAACATTGAATTTCACAATTATTTAATTTAAAATTTTCTTTCACAAATTCCAACACTCAATTTGTGCGCTTTTTAATACTATTGTTCATCCAATGCAAGGCTTAAGAGTCATCCAAGGTAGAGGGTACTGAATAAGGTTGTTATATGGGCATGAAATGATAAAGTAATTACTGTATATTTGTTATATAGGAATAAAGTGTCGCTGCCAACACTGGAGTTTAAACACTGATCAAACACAAGCAATCCCATTTTGAACAAGTAGATCACATGATCATAAAGGAAAATGTATATATGGGAATCAGCGTAGCATCTAAGTGATCACTATACAGATTACTATTTGGATCACTATTTGGTTGTTACTTTTCAAGCGAGTATTATCGAGCAAGTACTATTAGTGCAAGTGTTATTCAAAGGCATCTGACACCAGTATTGTTCTATGGCATTACTACTGTTATATCTGCAATTACAAAGTCTCTACTACAATGAGCATTATGAAAGTGACACTGAGTATTCGTCAACTTTACAAAAAGTGGCAAGGAGTGTTCATTGACATCACAAAAATATTATAGGGATATGTCAGATAGATCCTGGTGGATCTGAGACTTGAAGCAGTTATGATTGTTGTGATCAGTGATGTAATCTCTCAGGAGTCTGTTCCACAAAATAACAGTTCTGGGGAAGAAGCTGCCCGAGTAGAACTTCCTCCTTACCAATGGAATATGAAGGGAATAAGCATGATTCAACCCTGCATATGTGGCATGGCAGGTGCTAGCGGTGAAGGTCTGAACTGGTGGAACAAAGAAATTTAGCTCATCTGAACAGTTTCCATGAAAATAGCAATAGCATAGCAAGGGACTTTCATCTTTGGGGAAGGGGTTGCAGAGTATAATATAATTCATCACCCACAAGGCCATGCAAATGCTTTTCAACTCTGTCAAAGCTGGAAAGTGTGGACTGGGCCACACCAGCCCAGATATTTACAAACAGGGAAAATGGTTGTTAATTGTTAGAAATCAATGTTATTAAAGTTAAATTATTAAAACATACTAAATACCTTTGAAAGTATATTAGTTATATAAGTATATTCTAAAAGATGTACTTTGTTACCACTTTTGTTGAGTGGTGAGTACATTAATTAATAAGACTTGTATCTCTTAACGATTATTGTCTAAACACACTTTTTATAAACTAAAACAATATTTTCTGGCTTTAAATAACCTGCAAAGAATTGATAAGCCAAATCAATCAATCAATCTATCTTTAGTGCAGTGAGGGAGGTTCTGCTGTAGAGTTGGAATCCCCTGGACCATACAGACCTCAAAGTTTTACCGTATACCATCCAAAGAGAGAAAAATGTCATTAACATAAAGAATATAAAGAATATTTGCAGTAGACAGAGTCTACAAGAACGGAGTAATTGTCTTGTGCATGGCTTAAGTATGGCAAAGTCACTTGCTTGGCCAACAGAGACACACTGTTACTCGTCTGCTATTTTCACCAGAATAAAACATGCTAATAATGGCTGTTTTTACTGGATATACTGTTATTTTTTTCTTTATTTACCACAATACTTCAGCTGTTGGAAGCATAATCATGACAAAAAAGGTCAAATTTTAATGAATTAGTCTGTAATGATCACAAGATTTCATCTAAAAATTAACATCAGAATAAATTGAAAGTGCTGAAAATAGTGGCCATGTTATTTTTCAGTTAAACTGCCTTCAATTTTGAAAATTTCATTGAGAAATATGTTATATATATATATATATATATATATATATATATAAAAGCATAAAGTATCGTACCTCAAGTCCTAGCAGTAATAAAACAGTGCTTGATGTATAATAAGAGATAAAATTTATATTACACACACAATATATATATATATATATATATATATATATATATAAAACAAAGAGAAATTAGATTTTTTTTGATAATCATTTTTTTCACATTCTTTTTCATATTCCATTAGATTAAGCACTTTAATCACGAATATAAAAAACGATAGACAACAGGGAGATACAGGATCTATCTGACAATAAAAAGAGAGAAAATCTTGAAGGCTGGAACCTCTGACAGCTGTCAAATGCACTTAAAGTAGTAAGAAACAGAAAAATGTTGTCAGAAACAAAGAAAAGAGTACTGAACGATTGTGTAATATCAGTTCTCCTCTATGGCAGTCAATTCTGGACAATCTCACAGATGAAGAAGAGACATTATGATGAGGGACTAACTTTCCCCTCACAGGTGTGGCATTTATATATAACTTCCTCTCATCCAGTTGTATTTTGTGTGTGTGTTTTTTTTTTTGGGGGGGGACCTAGATATCCTAAGTTCAATTGAATTGTTTCATGTTAGCACAGCTACTGACATCCTGTTAGACCCAATTCTGCACTTGGTGGCTATGAGGTTATCTTCTAGAACAATCCTGTGATGCACTTAGCTCTTTTGTTATTCTACTATGACACAGAGTACAAAGCTTACTTTGGTATCCCTTAGAGCAAGCCCAGTATATATTGGAATCACCACAGATCAACTCCTCTTAGATCAAAGGTTCCTGATTGACATTAAATTTAATTCACACCTTTTTACTTTACTAATGTTCACCCAATACAAGGCGCAAAGGCTACTCGAAGTAGGGTGTTTGGAGATGTATTAGTATGGTGGTATCTGCCACACAGAGTTTACTGACTATTTTGTGTTAGCAAGAGTAACATGTTTTAGCCTTCCAGTAGCACACCGATACTAATATTAGCATTAGTGTCGCCACTGATACACTAACACTGAATACGAATATAGAAAGATGAAATATGTGGGCATAACAAACAAAACATTTAATAAGGCAAACAACTTACGTACATATATTAAAAAGATTTACATATGTCCCAAAACAAATGATTGTCCATATTGTCCCAAAGAAATGAGGAGGTTTACAGAATGAGAAAAAAATAACATACCAGCTATATGGCCTTTGATAGTCTGCAGATAAGTGAATGGAAATTACTTTTTCCTTTCACTAGGCCATGCACATGTTGACCAGTTTCCCCGTGTGTGGACACCCTGGTGGTCAGGAAGGTAAAGAGCCTGTTCCTCCAAAAAACGGAAGCAAAGACAAAAAAGGATAGAAGAGTTCTACTCTCTAAAGGGGCTAAACTCCCATGAGCTCAACCCAAGGGAAAACAACTGTGGTCTCCGTACAAGGGCAAGATAACAGGAAAGATAGACAGCTAATTCTAGATTTGAACAGGTCAAGATTTAATTAGTGACGTTAGGAGTATAGAGTTAAAGTAGAATTTAGAAGGGACCAGAAACCCAATCTTAACCAGGGAAACAAAGGATGAATATCTGCTCCTGTTAAAAAACTCAGGAGTGTGAACCTGTTGACAGGCAAACCTATCTACTCCTAATGTAAATCATATGCTACAAGGAGCTTCTTGTTTGGGCTGAGAACTTTTTGATGTTCCTTTTTAAGCTTAAGCAGATAGCATGGATTAAATAATAAAAAAATAAGCTTTTAGCAGGATTTGAACATACATTCTTTATGTTTGGGAGTCTGTCTTAAATCATAATGACAATGAATCATCTAAGAATTTCAAAGTCTATTAGATTTAATACTACTAGTAAATGTGCAACAGGTTTTATTAACATATGATACAAAGTTTGTAAGGAAGAAAACATGGAAATGGAAGTTAGCAACTCCATGTCTAAAACCTAAATAAACAATAATAAATAAATAAATAAATCAAAAAATTAAAAACTTCTGTGTAAAGCAAAAACTCCCTTCTGTGGGTGTGTGGAGGCTGACAAATAAGCAGGGATTTTCTCTTGCTGTGAGATTTTCTTCAACTGCTACACAAGACACATTCATTTTCTCTCCAAATTTCAACGCCCATTCTGATATCATGCATACTACTTATACTCCTAAATTAGTAGCAATTTTACATTTAATTAATAACTTAATTTTCTTTTTCAGGGAACACTTTTCTCAAATTGTTTCTGTAATAATACATGGGAGAGTTGGTGTAGCTTAGAAAGATTTATTAAACTTAGAAAAATATGATACAAGAATGGATATTATTTATAATAGTTTGGTTTTGGAGAGTTTTTCAGTCAAGGGAGATAATATCCAATACGAAATATAGCTCTATAATTACCTATCACAGTTTCATCAGTTAAAATTTAAAATTTTTCATAAACATTTTATTTCATTGCTTGAAATTGAACTGAAAATGGTTGTTATATATATTTAATTGAAAATGTTTCATATACAAGAATAAATCTTGTTCTGTTTCAACATGTGGGTTACCCAACTTGGCTTCACCAAAGGTGTCTGTTAGGCTGCACTATTTAAGTCTATAAAAAGGCAAACATATTCTCTCTCTTTCACTTGCTTTGAGATGTAGTCAAATGTAGATAAAGAATACTGTTGCTGAGGGTGTGTTCACTTCCTTGGTCCTCTGTTGACTGAACTTTCACAGACAATACCATGTGCTGCACATCTGTGGTGAACAGTCCCATAGAAACAAGCGAGTCAGAATGGCTTTCATCTGGTGCAAAGAAAAATAAAGGTCTTATCTCAATGTGCAGCACATGGTATTGGCAATTTTGCTCCTTGAAAATGACATGACTCTTCTGTCTATTTCAGCAGTATATGCAGTAATGAAGGTTTTTGTACAGTTTGGCATGCTTTGACCAATAGCAAGTTATGTGCTGATTGGTCAGACTGGAAGAGGTTATTTATCTGGGTAATCAAGAATAAAAAGTGAATAATGCTGATTGGTTGGTCAACCGTGGTGTTTGCCTGATAAAAGAGGGTTGAAGCAGTGAGAAGGAGAGACAGGCTTACGTTTTGAAGTGTGCAGAAAGCAAGAATGGTGGATTGAACCAGTGGTATCTTGAATTGTACGAACGATGTTCGAGTACTAGAGAATCATTTAAGCTACAGTATCAAACATGCTTGCTTCACATACACAAACAAGCACATTCTAGTTTTAATGTCTTTTCCTTTGATTTTTATTGTGCACACATTGTAATTTCTTTTGTTAATAACATGCATTGCCATTTGTTTTAAATTTCATGTTATGCATTACTTATTTTACCTGGACTCACATGAGTCCATCAATATTATTTGTGGAACAAATGTTCCAGGAGCCCATAAATATTTATAAATCATCCACACCTTGCAAACAAAAGATAAATCCTGCAACAAACAATGTTTGTGCCAGTATTTCAATATGTCTCACCTTTATTAAAATATAAATAATCAAACTGACATAAAAGATTTACCTTCCTCCATATGGTTGATTGGTTCACAGTGTATTTACTGCTAATATCAAATTTTTACCCTGAACAGGTCTATACTTGATGTAATAGAATAACAAGTCATCCCCATGAATGATTACACTATAGGTAGTAAGTACCTATAAAATCAACTGTCTACAAGAGACTTGAGGAAGAGTGAGAGCGAGACGACGCAAGCACGTCCGACCTTCCAATTAGTGGCACTCACTACTAGATTGACCTGTGTGTATAACTGTATTTCATATTGTACTGGTTGTGTACAATAAACCTTTCTTCTAGTATCCACCTGGTGTTAAGTATTTATTCCCTTAGCACGGAATATAACAATACTAAATAATGCAACTCTCCATAGAAGATATAGAAATGACTGAGAATTAGGACTTAAAAACAACAATTAAAATCTCATACTGATGACATCATTATCATTATGTATGCATGTTCATTTATGCTTGACAAGCAAGAATTGAATTCAGAGAAGACCAGATGTTTTTAATTAAAGAACAATTTATGCCAAATCAGAAACAATGAAGTTAATTGTTAAATCTTATGTATCAACTTTCATCATAATTGCACTAACATTCATTATTTTAGCAATTGAAATATTACAAAAGAATATGTAATAATAACTTTGAAGGACACAAACATTTTACCTATCTGGTGAAATGCAAATTGAAAACAAAAAAAAAAACAAGAAAAAAACCAAAGAAACACTATTTTACAATATTGCCATATTCATTGTCCTACCAATTGCATTAATTTCTGCATATTCTCCTTGGACAAATCTTTTCCAAATTAGTTTCTTGAACTTTAGGTTAACATGTTACTGCTTGAGGTCAATTATTAAATCTCACTTAAAATGTCAACTTTATAATAAGCATAGGCAAATAAAGAATTTGATTTTTTTTTTTTTTGGCATTTATACAGTCTGTCCAGAAAGTTTCTATCCATTTAATATTATTGAAAAAAAAAAAAAAAATTTTGCTAGTCCCTTTTAATATGTATTGTGTTTTCCACTTTTGTGAGAAGAAAAAAAAAAACAGCTACTACACTTTGATCTGAGAAGTAATCAATGATTGTATTCGTTTGCCACCCTATAAAAGAAAAAATGGGACAATTTTCTTTTAACACTGTATCTGACTTCATTTGATATACAAAAAGTTTATCCTGCCATTGAAAGTGATGTTGATCCCTGAACAATAATTTGTTTGAATTTCATAGTTGTGTTGCCATATCCTGCTGTGGCAACAGAAAACAATTTTGAGTAAAATTAACAATAAGGTTACTGCAGTTGAGAGGCCTTGAAAGTGAAGTAATATTAGTAATGCAGAATGCTAAAGGTTAAATAATTCCGTAATCTAGAAACATATCCACAACTAAAAAGATTGAATTTTATGAAGGTGGTGGTCAACTTAAAATAGGCCCTTTCCATCTGGAGGACAAAATTCCAATTCCCAAGTTCTTCAAGTTTATTTTTAGCCTGTTTTCATAAAACAGGTTTATCCACTGCTTCCTTTGATATTTGAACTCTTATATAATGCTATGTATTTTTATTAGACATTTCTATTTTTTGTTAGACTTGTCAGAAATTTCTATACAAGACTATGGTAAACAAAATACATTCATAGCCAACTTTGATATTTGAAACCCTTACATAATGCCATCAATGTTTATAGTAGATTGATAAGCCATAAAAAGAAAAAATGAATCAACCTTTTGCAGGTTATTTAAAGTCAAAAAAACTTTTTAAATTATAAGATTTTATTTTTTTGATAATGATTTACTGATACATAATATATAATGTATATGTTACATAATATTTGCAGTAGACAGAGTCTACAAGAACTGAGTAATTGTCTTGTGCATGGCTTAAGTATGGCAAAGTCACTTGCTTGGCCAACAGAGGAACACTGTTACACATCTGCTATTTTCACCAGAATAAAACATGCTAATATTGGCAGTTTTTCCTTGATATACTGTTATTTTTTTCTTTATTTACCACAATACTTCAGCTGTTGGAAGCATAATCATGACAAAAAAGGTCAAATTTTAATGAATTAGTCTGTAATGATCACAAGATTTCATCTAAAAATTAACATCAGAATAAATTGAAAGTGTTAAAAATGGTCAAAGCTTAAAATGGTGGCCATGTTATTTTTCAATTAAACTGCCTTCAATTTTGAAAATTTCATTGAGAAATATGTTTTATATATATATTTGCAAATATTATGTAACATATACATATATATTAATCCATAGCTGGAGGGGAGAAGATTGAGCAATTGATTTGTTTTCTATGACTTATCAACCCTTTGCAAGATATTTAAAGCCAGAAAATATCCACAGATTGCAAGAATTCTTTTGGCACTAATAATGATTTAGTGATACACATCTTAGTAATTAACACATAGCTCTGGGAAGAAGTGGATTTATACCTTTCCCAAGGGAAATTGCATGTAAGTAAATAAAATAAACCTAAATGAAATTGGAACTCGTCTCTCCAATTAACATTTCCGAGCCATTATCCATTACACCACTTGCACATCCAAGCTTACAGCACCTTGTATTCTCAAGCAGTCACCTATTTAGGTAGTGACCAAGCTTGATGTTTTATCTTTTGGTGATTGCATGAGAAGCAGTGTTTCAATGTGATATGGTCATAAGCTATATTTTTAGTTATCAATAGAAATTTCTGTAAAAGATTTAGTAAACAAATTTATTGAATTATAAAGAATGATATTAAAATATTTTGTCATTAGCAATTTGTATAACGCCATGTGACATTTGAGCATCATGGCAACCTTTGTGCTTTATCTTACATATAATTTAAAAAAAAAAACAAACCTCGAATCAAGGTAAGAATAACTAATAAAAGGATTGCTCTTTTTATATAGTCTTACATAAAACTGTAGAATGGATATGCATATGAATCAGAAGCAATATATAACATACCAGAAAATGCTTATGTGTATGTGGCCTTGAGGGTGATGAATTATTTTCCACCTTCCAACCTCTTTCCCACAGGTGAAAAATCACAAGCCACTCACTACTCTATCACTATATGTACATCAAATGTCCTGACAAACTACATTGCTTAGTTGCAACAGTTCAGATATTTCAGCTAGGACCCCCCCACCACCACCACCTCCATGCCACATCTACAGAGTCAAATCATCCTCATTCCTTTCATATCCCATTGGTAAAAAAAGAAGTTCCATTTGTACAACAGACTCCCAAGAGGATGCTTCCCTGGTCACTAGAATCTTAACCTCTTCAAGTCTCGGGTCAACAATCTCATTCAGTAACCCTCTACCTTGAGTAGCTCTTAGGTCTTGTATTATGTGAACAACAATAAAAGAAAAATAAAGAATGTGTCATGTGGCAGTAAACATGTTAATTGTTGAACCACTTGTATTGGTAGGGCAGAAAAAAAAAAAAAATCTGTCTATTGCAACCATTTACACTGTTTTGGCCATTGTATGCTCCAGCCTTCTTCAGGTGATTGGAATCTCACATTGAACCTTTTATTTTATCCACCGGGGTAAATTGTTCTAGTTCCACGTGCCATGCCTTTTCTGGATAGTTTCAGTTATTTCCCTTGAGTAACTCAACTCTTCATGTTTTTGTTCACCCCTGCTGTGGCCAGGTATTGAACTCACAACTCTTTGGATCAAGTCACAGGATTACTTCAACCAACGCTTTTATCCAACAACCCAGTAGATAAAATGGCATGCAATGTGGAACTAGAACAATCTACCTCGGTGGATGAAATTAAGGGTTCAGTTCGAAATTCCAACATATATCCCCTGAAGAAGACCAGAGCATACAATGGCTGAAATGTTGTGATGAGAACAACAGTCCACACAATGTAAATAGTAAAAAAAAATGATCTTGTTTCTTAGAGGACAATCTATTGCCAATTTATAATTTAGAATTCCATTTTTTTTTTTAACCACTTTCCTAACTGGTCATTTTAAATATGGAAAATATAGCAAAAGAGCAGAATAACATCAAAAGATATTTTCATGTTGGTAAAGAGGTTACAAAAATTTGGAGAAAAGATTGTACTAAGAAATCTTGATGAGAATCTATATTCAGCACATTCATTTTTATTATTGCCTGCCTGCATATTCCTACCTGGAAACTGATGCTTAGACAACAAATATTTGCCAAAGAATGCTGGTTGAATAAATGACCTTTAGCAAAAAAAGATGAGGGGAAAAAAAAAAAAAAGAAGAAAGTCTGCACAGAAAGCAAATCTTGCAAATCAACTATTTCATCAGCATAATGTTATGGCAAGAAAAAGAAATTTCCATTCCATATATTAAGTATCAGAAATGGATATACTTTTAGGAGATGGCTGTGGGCAGGATTGTATCTGATTGCAGAAATGGAAACGATATTTTATATAAAATTTTAGCAGCAAGTAAAACTAATCCTGCTTTGTCTAACATATAGCTAAAAAATATGAAAAGAAAAGATTGGAAAGGATAAGGGAGAGAATGAGAAGATCAAATGGATGATTTTAATTGTCAATACTAATGACAATTATTTAACACACACACACACATATATATATATATGTATATGAATATATATACACACAACAAAATTTATGTATATATGTGTTATAAAGTAACCCTCGTAATTCTGGGTTATAATACTGTAAGGAAAATCTGGAAAAAAAATTGAGTTAAGTACAGGTTTAATCACAAGAGACATGGATTAATAATGTAGAAATAGAGCCTACTGTAGTTCACTGTGACAAGTGTATGACTAAAAGCACTATGACTCTGTAATGCCCATTTCCTATAAACAGATGTTCTATTCATAGCAAATAGAGGAGTCCATGTTCAACAATTAGTGTAGAGAAGTCCAGTCATCTTTCTACACAAGAATATGAAGGAATGCTGAAAAGTTCTCAGCCCAATAAAATACGCCCCCTGAAGATAACACAATCAAGAAGTATTATGTCACTTGGAATTGACATAATCTTGTTGAAATAGGTAGTAATCAGATAAGCTAGAGTTTTAACTCTCTACGCGTGTACTGCTTCTGATGATAACTCTTGCCTTCGATATTTATGTATTTGAATGAGTCCATGTTGTATTGTAATTTCAATTTTAGGAATAGGTAAGTTATCATAATGTATGTCGATCAGTAAATTGAATTGTATTGGTTGCTTATTTTATGCCTATCGAGACCTCAATTGATTTATATGTCTCTTATAATGAAATGATCTACCTTTGACAATGTACATCATACTACCAAGGTGCTAAATAATTTTTCCTTCCTGACAATTTTCTTTTCTCATCTTAAAGCTTTTAATGAAAACTTTATCGCTGATCTTAAATGACCTGGTAGGTTGAAGAACTTTCTTCTTATTCCCTGGCAGTAATTTATCAAAAGTGGATTTAACTTTTCTAGCAAACATGAGCTCTGCAGGTGACATTTTTCTAGTGACATTTACATTTGATGTCATTTGATACACACTCAAAAAATTCTTGTAACACCAATTCTTCAGTTTCCAAGACATTAGCTTTTCTTAATGCTCTTTGTCAACAAACCATTCTGCTTGAACATTTGACCTCAGTTGATAAATTGGCGTTGTCAAATGTTCAATTGTGTAGCTTTTGCAGAAATTTTAGAACTCATTACAAGTAACATTATTTACATTATTCGGACTATTGTCCTCATCTTTGTTGCCATAATTATTACAACATTTCGGCCGTTTTATGCTCTGGCCTTCTTCAAGTGGTTGGAATGTCGAACTTAACTCTTCATTTCGCTCACTGGGGTAGACTGTTCTTGTTCCATGTACCATGTTTAATGGATGTCCGTTACCATGGCACGTGGAACTAGAACAGTCTACGCCAGTGAGCGAAATAAAGCATTCAGTTCAATATTCTAACTATGTAAAGAAGGCCTGAGCGTACAACGGCCAAAACGTTGTAATAAATATAGTGACAAAGATGAGGACAATAGTCCAGATAATGCAAATAATGTACATAATACCTCATCTCAGAAATATAGACTCATTACAAGTAAATTGAGTTGCATTATCAGATACCACACTGTCAGGTACTCCAAAACTTGCAAAAAGAATTTAATTATTATTGCAGTAGTAGGTCATTTACACTTCAATATCTCAGGCCATTCTGTGAACATATCAACCACAATAAAATACTATGAACTGTTTAGTGATCCAGCAAAATCCGTAATTAGTTTTGTTCGGCCATGCCTGATAATTTATAATTGGTGATTTTGCTGCTCATTTACAACCATTTATATTTTCTAACTGTATTTTGGATTTCTTTGTCCAACTTTGGTCAATACATGTAGCTTCTCATAAAGGACTTCATCCTCACTATTCCTAGAATTGTTTAAAAATCCTTTTTTGTAGTAATAACAGAATTATAACTCTCCATATACAAAAATTCTCCATCACAAATAGAAAATACTGTATTATTGTTAGTAGGTTTCATTTTAGTTTCACTCCATTTCAACTTAATGCCATTCATAGTTTTTGGAATAAACATATCCTTTTTGAAATGAATTTTGATATTGTCTATCATGATCAGCAATTCTTTAATAGTGTCACACACCAGGCTTTTAATTTCGCTTTTGAATTCCAGTGAAGCAATCACAGTATTTTCAAAATCTTCTTTATATTTTCATATCAATCTGGAAAAACTATCTGCATGTCCCAATATCTTTGATGATAGAAAATCCATCTTGAAATCATATTTCAACAAGATTGTCGCCCAACACTGTAGTCTGCAATATGTGTGAGAATCCCATTCTTAGAACTGAATATACTTATTAATGGATGATGATCAGTTTGCAGTAGGAATTTTCTTCCTAATATCATCCTGTGAAATTTCTTTACAGCAAAAGTTATAGCAAGTGCTTCTTTTCAATTTGACTGTAGCATTTTTCTGTATTTGTCAAAGTTCTTGAAGCATGAGTGACTGTTTTCACTGTACTGTCTTTGAATTTATGGATTTTTAATACTCCTATGCTGTATTCACTCATGTCTGATGCTACTATTATCTGTCAGTGCAGGTCATAATGTGTATGCGATAATTCTGAAGTTAATAGTTTTTTTTAATTCTTTCAAAAGCTCTTTGACATTCCACAGACCAATTCCATTTTGTACTTTTTAAGTAAATTATTCAGAGGTGCTTACAATTTGTACATCACTAGCATATAAATATTATAATAATTCACTAATCCAAGGGTTTATCCAAGGATTTGTAGGGGGTTACCAAATTTTTTGGAAGAGGCATACCTTTAATGACATTGCTTAAGTGGGATCTGGTCTTCCTTTTTTGTTGATTACCTGACCTAAATCTTTAATATTGTCCAGAAAGAATTGACATTTCTGTTCACTGATTTTGAAACCATAATCATGTAGTCTCTGAAATACTTCCTGAATCAGTTTTACAAGCTGTATTTTCATAGCACTCTTAAAAGTATATCATCTATGTAAGTGACTATATAGTCTAGTCTAGCCCAGCCAACATTGTATCCATTATTTGCTGGAAAATACCTGGGGTACTTTTACACTAATCTTTTAAATTTGAAGAGTCTTTTATGCGTATTAATAGTCAAAAACTTCTGGCATTCCTCATCCACTTTGATTTGAAGATATGCTTCAAACAGGTCAATTTAAAAAAAATAAAAAAAATACCACCATTTACTTTGGTAGATATATCCTCTGGAGTTGTCAGTGAATATGTATGTGGTAGGAGGAATTCAATCCAGTTGAAAAATCTGCACATAAACAAATCTTATTTTTCTTTCTAATATAAACCACTGGTGTGGCCCATTCTGAATAATCTATTTTTTAATGACTCAACGGTTTTCTAACCTGTCCAGTTTGTTGTTAATAGACTCCAATGCAGCAAAAGGTAGATTTCTTTTAGGCTTAGACACTGGTATCAGTTATTTGACATTATTTAACAGAAGATGTACTGTCTTTTCATCTGACCATACTTGACATTATTCTCTGAAAATGGCCTCGTGCCTTCCCAAGTACAACAGGAACATAATGTTTTATCCTGAGATGTAATTAAATTCACTAATTGTTGTAACCCAGGGAAGGTTACTGAATAAAATCTTTTAATTTAAAAAAATGCCTTTCACTATGTAAATTTTCCTAACTCCTGAGAAAATATTTGAGAATTTATTTTTTAGTTTACTCAGTGTTTCTTTAGCTGTAATCTTTTTCTCTGACAAATAATGAATTAATTGGTCAATTAATACCATAGTTCAAATAATTCTAGCCAATCAATGCCTAGTAAATTTGAGTTGGAATTTTTTATTATGTAAACATCTGCTTTTTATAGTTTTACCTGCAAGGGCAATATTACACATGGTTTTTCCAAGAAAAATTAATTTCTTGTCAGATATTCCTCTTCCAACTGTCAGTTTTTCTCCAGTTAGTCTTGCCAGTTCAGTTCATCAATAATTGCAATATTGCAACCAGTGTCCAACTGAAATCTCACCATAGTATTATTCATTTGTACTGTCACAAATTTTCTATTATTTGAACTTTCCACTTTTTTAGCTGGTAGCACTACATTCAGTAGCTTTGTTTGTGACCTGTTTTTCCACAAAACATTTTTTGGTTTTAAATGGACAATCCTTTCTGAAATGAATCCTACCACAGCCATAGCATAAGTTTGGCAGTAATTTTATTCCAGATTTTTTCTTTTGGTACGACTGTCTTCTTTCAAATTACTTGTACTTCTGATGTGCCATTTTGCTCAATTTTTACTGTATCATGCCTTAAATTGACATTTTTTTGCACTCTTCTGCAACAGTCTGTATTGTTAACTTTGAATCTTGTTTACGTTTTGTAAGTATTCAAGAACATATTTCTACATCACTTCTTGATGTCAGACCTTTAATGAAAATTAGACATTTAAATCTGTCTGGGGATAATTCATCCAGTTTAAATTTTTCACAGTCATGGTTGATTTTTCCAGCATGTGTGACAAAAATCTCCATTTTTGTCCTTAGTAAGGTTCATGCACTACCAACGTGCATAAAACAGTGAATTCTTTTCAAAGATTTTTGATAACATCAATACTGTTTTGTTAAATGACACTTTTTCTGGAGTATTTAGTAAAATGCAATTCAGATATTTTTCATGTTCAGTGGGGCACAGTTTTTGTAGCAGAAGATGTACTTTCTTTTCATCTGACCATACTTGACATTATTCTCTGAAAATGGCCTTATGCCTTCTCAAGTACAACAGGAACATAATGTTTTCTCATGAGATGTAATTAAATTCACTAATTGTTGTAACCCAGGGAAGGTTACTGAATAAAATAATCACATGAAGATTGGTAATGAATGATAATACTTAGGACAAGAACAACACATGTAAGATTCACCAGTGGCTCGTAGAAGAAGTTGTCAACTGCTAGAAGTGAGTCAAGTGAATTCCACAATGAATCTCCAACTGTAGACCAACATACAGTATTTACTACTGTATTTATGTGAATGGGGACATACACATTATCATCAATTGAGTTAACAACAGAGTCTAATGAAAATGAAATTGATGCATTTCTTGTTCCTTGCTTTTCTGGGATTGCTTTTATCTGTTCTTGATATTCAATCTGCTCCTGTTGCATTTGTTGTAATAGTTGTTGAATAAATATCTTCAATTCTTCCATAGTGTATTTTATTCATATTAGTTCTTAACTAAGAAGAAAAAGGTTTTTTTCCCCCCCTTATAAAAGTATATCATACAGCCTTGAAGTTTATCAACTTCCATGTTCTGCTATGAATACACAAACGCCACAAACTTTTTCCCCCGTGAATTTTGAATTTTTCCAGCTATTTATACTAAGCAAGATTTCTTTCAAAATTTCTTTTGAATTGAATGTTATGTCTTCATTGCATTGACTGAAGATAACACAATCAAGAAGTAATATGTTGCTTGGAATCAATATAGTCTTGCTGAAATAGGTAGTAAGCAGATAAGCTAGATCTCTAACTCTCTACTTGTTTACTCCTTCTGTTGATGATTCTTGGCATCAGTCTATATGTATTTGAATGAGTCCAAGTCGTCTTCTGGAAAGGTGTGTTCATTGCCACAACATCCCCACCCCCTCTTTTTAGGAGTTTAATATTTAATACATTTATTGCTATTAAGGAGATTGTGTTACATCTTCATTGTATTGAATGAAGATAACACACTTAAGAAGTGGTATGTCACTTGGAGTTGACATAGTCTTGCTGAAATAGGTAGTAAGCAGATAAGCTAGAACTCCAACTCTCTACTTGTTTACTCTTACTGACAATTCTCAGCATCTGTATTCATGCATTTGTTTGAGTCCAACTACTCTTCTGGGAAGGGGTGCATTCATCTCCACAGCATATTTATAAAATTTTTGAATAAAAAGATTTATTTTCAAATTTATTTCTTTATAAAACGGTAAACAATACCTCTTTATAAAAAGATAAATATTACATTGTACTTGGTTCACATATTTTTATAATTTTGTAAATAAACATTGCTGAGGAAGTCAAAAGTGTACACAGTAATAATGGTGTCAAGGGAATAACCATTCTTTTGACACCGCTTTTTTGTGAGCATAAAGGTTAATCATTGCCATTAATCATAAAAATTGGCAATATTTTTGGTGGTTTTGAACCTCTGCTGTTCAAGTGACAATGCAAGACTTTGACCTGTCTTTTTGGCAGCACCAATTCTATTTTCTGTAGTAGATTAAATTAGTCTGTTTGACAATTGCTAGTGAGTTTCAGCCTTAATAGGTACTCTATACTTATGGCCTTGTGCCAAGCTATGTTTAGTAAATAAATAATCATTAGAACCTTATTATGTTGATCTTAACATTTCCAAACCAAAACAAGGAAGTAAGGCAAGAAATCATGGGCACTTTATTTAAATGTGGAGTATTCGCCTCATATTTGTTGTTATGATCACAAAGTTTCTGCCATTGTGCCTCCTAGCCTTCATCAGGTATGATATCCTGAGGTATAGTCAGTGAGACAGCAACAATCAATTAAGTTATCCAGATTGAAAAGTGCCTGATGAAGACAGGAAGGCACAACATGCAAAAATGTAACAGCAACAAAAATGAAAACAATCATCTTCATTTAAATATTGTAAATAATGATAACACGTCATCCTGGAAAATTGGATCAAAACAAACCTGATATAAATTATGCAGAGACTTGCAAGAAATGCAATGGGCAAAGTGTGCATTGTTTTTAGTGATAAAGAAAGTTTGCTTAGAGAAAATCTACGCATTAATTCATTCATTTTGGCTTGAGCAGTTTACTAAATTTGGTTGTAATTTGCACAGCAATTAGGGAAACATTTTTAATTTTTTTTCTTTTTACTGAATTTGATTTTTAAGTAGCATCAATAAAAAAATTATAACCTTATAGAAAAAACAAGTATAGAAATATTAATTTAAAAATTATCCATTTTTTTTCTGAAAGATTCCAAAGCATGATATAATGCACAATGCAAATATTTGATGCATTGTTTTGTCACCCTTTAGCTGCAGAAAGGCAGAAAAAAAAAATATGGGTCTCCTTATGAATGAGTAACATTTGAAAATTTATTTATTTTGAGGGAAACAAAATGTTTTGAATTACTATTTCAAATGTTTTACTTTTGGATCCTAATTACTTGGAGTAAACAATGTCTTTTTAATACCCTAACTTAAAAGTTCCATAGTTCTTTTATGGGACTTTTTGTTGTTTGCATCATTATATCAAATGATGTGAATCTAACTCATGGAAATTTGGTTTATCATCTCTCAGTTGTATCTCTGTCTTCAGACAGAGTGCGACTCAGTTGCAGCTCTGTCTCCGTACAGAGACTAAATGAGGAAAATAAATACTACTAGTATGTGAAAAGCTGTCAGAATGGAAACTGCTGTTATGATCTTTTTTTCTTTAATGGTCTCAACATCCCAAAAAGATATCAAATGATTTAAATGTATCCTTAGTCATTTTACAGTCAGGAAATAATATTTTAATCTAAATTTTTGCAGTCACATTTATGATAATGAAATAAGTTACTAAAAGTAAGAGTTGTTGATAGAATTCTTAATTTATAATAAATAATATTTTAATTTCATATTGTGATAGACAAGCGTATGGTTGCAAGAAAGAAATACGACACCAGTAGAAATAGATTTGGTTTATTTCAACAGGAATGTGAGGGTTTGGGACAGCTACCTTTTGGTAAAGTTCATAAGCTGGCTTTGGATCTGGTCGATCTCTCAAGTAGTTCACACATGTTGACGGTGGTTGAATAAATGCTGCTGATCGCTCAGCCTGACAGTCAGGTCTGTTTGCTGGCCACCTGTTGAACTTCCGTGTGACCCTTTTCATAGCGTTTTTTTTATGGCTTAAAGGCTCGAAAACGAAATTTCAAAATTTTAGGAGGAAGCATTTTTTTTTGGACGAAAAATAGAGCACTTTAAATATTATTTTATTTTTTTCGACCGGAACACGTGTGTCGGAAACATTTGTAAAGAAAGATAATGGTCATTTTGTGAAACTCTGCTTTGTCTTGTTCACATCCAAATCTCGCTCTTGAGTGTTTGCCTGTAAATCAGCCAAGATATGTCTTATTTTATTTTATAACAATATTAATTGTATATTTCACCATTATTACTGCTAAAAATAAAATTTAATTTATGAAAATACCAATTTATAAGCTGGTTATATTTGTTGTATAAACAAGCTTGGACTATTAATTTATTGATAATTCCAGTGGCCCCTGTTTCACAGAAAAGGGTGAAAACGAGGTCACAAGAGGCATGCTAACCTTTTGAAGACGTTAAATCTGACGGTTTTCTACAATATGGACGACAGATCGAGGATATGTATGATTTATAGAGGTTTATTCTAAAAGGAAAAGGAAATGAAGATGGTCGAAACGGTTGGAGGTGCTGGAAAAAAAACAGGAGTGAAATGGATGCTGCAGGAGTGCGGATGCTGCAGGAGGAGCTGGATGCTGCAGGCATTGATGGTCAAGGTTGGCGTTGGTAGTTGCTTTGATCATCGTTGTTGGGGGTTGAAGCTGATGTGGGTTGTTGCCAGGATTTAAGCTTGGTGGTTATTGAAATTGAGTGATGCCAGGATCATTGTTGTTGGTTGTTGAAGCTGAGTCGTTGCCAGTGCCAACTTTTTGTTTGTCGTTGCCGGGCGCCAACTTGTTGCTTTAGTTCGTGTTGCCGACTTGTTGTTTGTCATTGCCGGGATGCCAACTTGACGTGTTGGGAAGGAGAGAGAAAAAAAAAGTTCCCAATTATCGTCAAGTTGGCAGACAAAAAAAATTTGCGTAAAGATTTATACACAGCCCGTTGATTGGCGTCCTTGGCCAATGAAGGCCAATATGCCTTTCGTAGCCGACCGTTTCGGCCGCCGACCGCCTCCAAGAATCTAGGAGAAATCACTGTGACGAGGGAGACCAGCAAGAGAAATTGGCTATAACCGAAAAGTCTCTATAATAAAATACTACATTTTAGCTAAAGAGAACTAAGGTCTAAAATGACTAGTAGAATATTACAACTAGATTTGTAATATAGCCTTTTAAAAAAAAAAAATTTGCTAGTCCCTCCGACGTGTTAACAGTGTGTAAGGAGCATGAATGAGAGGTCAAGGTTGAAATGACCTGTTCCTCTGCTGGTTCAAGGACAGAAGGAGGAGGTAACTCCGACACTATACAGTTTACGAAACTTTTTTTTTTTTTTTTAGATAAAAAAAGTCGAGCAGAATGAATCGACGAAGGTGTAATTTAGAGTTATTTCCCTTAGTTTAATTTACCCGCTATTTGGCTTGCTTCGTGTCCAAACTCGACTACATTGCTTTTAAAATAAATTCACTTGCATTTTTTATAAGCTTACTTCATAGATTTAAACCTAAGTATTGTTGCTTCGTTTTCCACCTTTATTTTCACCTGTTTCCGTGTCGACAAAAAAAAAAAATCTCTACTTAATTGAATATCGTAACGTAGATTTTTGCGTTACTGTCTCCACAAACACATGACAGAAAAATAAATTTATTACTCGACCTGGATTAGTTTCGTAATTGTACTGATTGACAATCAAAATTTTTGAAGTCTGATTTTTTTTTTATAAATATTTTAAAAATAAAACCACAATCATCACGCCGTAACAAAACTGGTTCGCGCAAACAAACTGATGTTTACAAGAGTCTTGTAACAAGACAGAGTAATTTTGTAAAAGAAGACAATGTCTAAGAAAAAAAAAGTTAAAATTATTTTTATTAAAGCTACATAGAAGTGACAGAGTTTATTCTCTAACTTAAATGCGTAATTATGGATATTATTTTATTTACCAACGTTATCTTTTAGAAAAACTTCCCGCTGGTATCAATTTCAAACCAATTCATCAGGTGCGGAGAGAGTAAAGAAAGTAGGGAGCTTACGCGAAATTACGTTTGATATAAAATGAGGAGAAAAATTGAATTAATCAGAAGAGTGTTTGAAATCATTTGAAAGGTTTCGTTTCAGTTCCTCACGACCAGTGTTGAAGTACTTGCCAGTGTAAAATTATTCGCCAATTATATTATCGGCATCTAACCTGCGGCACTTTAAATAATTTTCTCTCAACAATTCAAGAGAGAGAAGCATTTCAAACTTTCTTTGTTTACTTTTGAACGCATGCAAACCGTATGTCCCTTCTGTGAGCAACGAACTCTCTTACCTTTTGTTTTAAACATTATTTTGTGTCAGATCATTTAATCTGTTGTATGAATATTTCTTCTTAAAGTTAAAAGCACGGACTTTAAAGAATTCTGATTTATTTTCCTGAAACGAGCTACCGACACTACTTCAATTCGTGAGTAAATTCCTTGTTTTGTTAAAAAAATTACCCTTGTGTTCACTCGTCATTATCATCCCCCAATAAACTTCTTAGTGTGGGGATCACTTACATGTGCCACACCTCCATTTCCTTCAATATCATTGGTTCGTAAATATATGATACTTATCATATGACAATTTTGCCATCGCAGGTAATTTGAAATTTTCTCAAAAATTACGGACTGGTCCATTTCCTGACCAATCGCGTATTTTAGTATCTTTCTATATTTTTAGCGCCAAGCCCTCCGGAGCCTACCCATCGTTATATAAAGACTCTCGCTGTTTGCTAACAGTCAGTAGCAGTTCAAGTCTTGGAAAATAAGGCACGGCGCTATATTGACATTTTAATTCTTAATTATCACTCAATTGAGTAATCATACTAATTCCTATTGATATCACTCATGAACATTACGTTTTTCTACACTGATAAAACACTGTGGAACTATTCTTTATTTAGCTAAGACTTTAATTGAACTTTGTAGTTAAATAACATTCAATATTGTACACAACATTATTTAGCTAAACTTACCCTTTTTATTACGGAAAAAGGGAAGCAACTTTCTTTATACTATTGTTGATATTTGTATATCATTGTTAATACAATATTTTATTAATGTTCACTGAGCTTGATTATTTTTCTCTCGTGTTTGTTGTGCATTATTCATGTGGGATGTTGTTTTACAAGAACACAGCCTTCCTTCTTTATTATATTCACGGTGACCCTAGCCAACAATACTTACAACACCACTACATGGGTAAATCAACTGTTCATTTTTTTTTTAACCTTAAGCCCCATTCCACTATAAACCCTTATCTATCCTAACAGTCGTCATAAAATGCACCTCTAAGTCACTACTTCTACGTTCTTGCAACAGCCTTATTTTGTAACCTTAAGTGGCTCGTGGACCTTTTATTGGGTGAACAATAGCCTCAAAAAGATAAAAATCTTGGATTCTTCATATAGTATAACGAGGCAAGCAAGTTGTCATCCTGATGTCATTTACTGTAGTAAAGTTATTAAAGTATTAAGAAAATATCCGATTCAACTTGTGGCTTCAAATTGCAATAATACAGAACAATACTGGAAAGCAAGGAGATTGAAAGAATCAATACACATGCTATGCTCTGTTAACACCTACAGTAACATGAAACTGAACACAGCGTGTAAATCCCAATAAATAGTTATTCATAGAGTGGGGGGTATACTTCAAAATTGTGTCTTGTAAGAATGGGGGCGGGTTAAATTTTATTCATCTTTTGAAGTCTTGGTATCTGTGTGGTGGGTTATCTTTAATACTTCTTTATTTTCCGGTATCTTGGAACAAAGAGCTTTATATTCTTTCAAATCATTTTATTTTGTATTCAGGCTGATCAGCAGATGAGGGAGTATTTAAAAGTGGAAAAAGAACTGCGCCTCAAAAGGGTAATGATTAAAAATGATATGCTACATTAATAATATAATACAGTATTTTATAAAGAATTAATGGATTTATTTTTTTAAACTAAAAGTGTGTTTTTTGGGGTTTTTTTTTTTAGTTTTATTACTCCAAAAATTGTTTAGCGGAGACTCGTGTTTGAAATAAACGCCTCGTTTTTATTTCAAACAGCCTATCGGCATTAAATTTGCTTTGTTTCCGTTTCGGATACGAATTTGAGAAGATAAGGGCTTTCGAGAAAAATTTAAACGAGGGGGGTGTGGATTCCTTAAAAGAAAATAGAAAAATAGAACTTTGCTGGGCTGTCAAAAGCATGCCGGATCAAACGGTGGTTTCTCCTACAAAGGAGGATGCAGGTTCAAACCCTGCCCGATAGCACTTTCTCTTTACTAAGATTTCTCGAGTGCGCACTTCGTTAGCCATAATACACTCAGTTAAAAAAAACAAAACAAAAAACAACAACAACAAAACAAACAAAAGCAAGGCATTTATTTCAAACACAGGTATCCACGAAAAATAGCGTTTTAAGTAATACAAATAATATAACAATAATATTTATAAAAGTATTTAGTGCTACTATAGTATGATATCTACTATTCATTTTCTACTATGGTATGGTATTTACCAACTGTTAGAAATATGAAATATGTTAATAACCATTAAAGGATCATAATAAACAGTTTGTAGTGTAAAATTTATACCAATCAGTTATTAGGTGACTTTCCAGTAAAAATTACTGTAGTACTCATCGGGATTTCGTGAACAAAATAAGACACTAATTCTAAAATTTCACACATTTTGTAACGGAATTAAATAAATACCTCCTTTATGAATACAAATTAGATAAATACGCCACTCTTTGGGTTAAAGTAACATTATATGTATTTTAAGGAATTAATTGCCGTAGGCCGGAAGTGGGTTGTTTGGTAGAGTGCATCATCATTTCCGGTAGGTCGCAAATATCTCGGTAGATAACGTACTATAGTAACATCAAATATTTTTCGGTACAAAATTTCATTATAGGTGGGAAAAAAATTCCTCTGAGAAATAAAGAAAGGATTTATTGCGGATCAGTGTATACGTTGAAAGGTAAAACATGTGTCTCCTGAAATGCCCACAACAAACATAGCAGATTCGGGATATGAGTTCACGTAAATAAATGTGGAAAAAAAACAAAACAAGAACCAATCTATATGTACAAACAATAATTTATTAATAAGAAAAGTATACAAGTGACAAAAAAAAAAAAAAAACAACAATGTGACAAATGTGGAAAGTGTTTTTGTCCAAAGTATGTATAGTGAGTGTATGTGCATACGTACGTGAGTGCATTGTTGATGCATTTTCCAAAAGGGAACGCATTATTCTGTGAGCGGACGTTGACGTGTACGCGGAAAAATTAAGAGAATGATAAAATTTTATCGCATAGTATTTATAGTCCTGAGAGCGTCCCCTAGGAGCAGTTTGGATAATTAGGAGGATTTAACTCGACAGATTTTACAGGGTTCTACTTTTTTTCCATCTGTAATGAAATTTTAATACTAATTATTCCGAATTAGGTGAAGCCATGGAAACACAAAATAGGTTTGTTTATTTTACGGCATATCAACCTCAATGGGTTATTTAATGCCGACAAGATTTTTATTGCTGGTAATATTTTTTTTTTTTTAATAAATGTATTGCTGGTAATATTTTTTTTAAATAAATGTATTGCTGGTAATATTTTTTCTACAAAAAATCTATCACAGGTAATATTTTCTTTTCATTTTTTTTTTTTCAGAAATGTATAGCTGATGATATTTTTTTTTCAAAAATGTATAGTTTGGTTTGTTTTACGGCATATCAACCTGAATGGGTTATTTAATGCTGACCAGATTTTTATTGCTGATAATTTTTTTTTCAAAAATTCATTGCTGGTAATAATTTTTTATAAAAATGTATTGCTAGTATTAAAATCTATTTTTACGCTTTCATGGTGTTTTGACCCCTGTTAACTATTTGCCGAGAGCTGGGACCGTACCAGGTGCTACCACACCGGGTCAGAGTGGACTTGGGAACACCAGGAATTAAGAGGTCGTTCCAAGCTCCTCAAAACCTCCTGGTCAGAGGCCTTGCTGTTGGACATAGTTTATAGTCTTACCCAGGACACGGATGTAGTTTATCGTCATACCCAGGACGGCGGAAACAAAAAAGTAGCGTCTTGTGTCTACCAATATATGCGCAACCATAATAAGACATGGGTGTGTACCGTTCAACAACCTGCTTAGTTAGAAGCATAACACTCTTAATAATAATACATGACAATTATTTATGTATGCCTCGGAAGTACTGACCTAAGACCCACACGTAACGTGTCACTTCACGAACTTCTGCCTCGGATCAATGTAGGTCACGTGCACTCTGTGATAAAATGTTATTAAAGGCAATCTATCTATCGACTGTCTGTCTATTCATTTCCGTATGACAACATAACTGGGAAAAGCGAGAGAGAAGGAAGGGGAAAAGAAAGCAGAAAGGGGGACAATTAGAAGGTAAGTAAGAAAGTTAAAGTAAAGGGAAAAGAAAAGGGAATTGAATGGAGATTGAAGAAAGATATAGAATTGTTGTCTTCAGTTGTAATACTCCTTTACCCCTTTAGGATTTCCAAAAAGGTAAAGGTCTATAATTTCTTTTTCTTTTGGAGAGACACGCAGGAAAGTAAGCAGATACTGTTAACAGATTAATAAATATATATAAAAAAAGGAATTACAATAATTAGCAGAGCACAAATTGCTGGCTAAGATTTCTTGACACCATTTATATTAAGTCTAAGTCGCCTCTCCTCTGTAAGCAAAAGGAATAGCTGCTATGTCTAAATATAATCTGTCTGATTTATACTGCAGATTTTCTGGTAGTATTTTTCTCCCCTTTCATGGCCATTGTGCACATATTTATGTTTTTGTCCTCGATTGGCTTTGAAGTTCATGGACTGATAACTAGTTAACCCAATTTTGTTATATTTTTCGATTCACCACTATGAAGGTGAGTAATTTTTTTTTTTTATTGTCCTTCCTCATCCTCCCACTTTGTTTTGTATCCGTTTATATATTTACTTATAAAATGCCAGTTTTTTAAAGCCTTAATAAAATGTTGTATTCACACACTATTTAAATAAGGCAACTACTCTATAAAAAGCATTTAATATATCCAGACTTATTTCTACTGGAGAAATCAGACTATTCGGAGTGAGTTCAAATATAAATCAAGATTATAATACAGAAATAAATTTATAAACAAATGAAACTATTCTGTAATTAGCATTTAATAAGAGACTTCAGGCAACAGAAATCTGGTTCTACTGATGGATACTGAGAATACCATGATGTGGACATGTGAGTAACGTGTTAGTTTTAACGAAAAAAGAAACAAAAAAAAAGAAAAAAAAAGAAAAAAGACGCTTCTACTTAAAATAAGAAACAGACAATGAGGGAGGAAGGCTTGGAGAATTTCACACGCAAAGGATATATTGAAAACAAGAGGGACATCGGGATACAGTGAGTAACCTACTTAACAAGCTTGTGCAAATGGGTAACAGAACAGAAAGTAGGTGGATATTAAAAAAAAAAAAAAAAAGCGAAATTTTCCCAAGACTTATGAAGAATAGGAAGTTGTAGAGAGACATGACCATTCACATCCTGAAATGACATTACACAGAGAAGATCTATTATCGTAGAGAGCGTGAACGGTGACATTATTATTCAGTGGCAAACTGAGATGGTATTGCTTTATTCTTAAAGTGTGAGCATTTTAATGATATTGCCCTAACTTGCTATGATGTGCTGTTTTTGCTGTTACCCACAAACAGGAAATCAGATATGTTTTTTTTTTAGTTTTTCTAATAATTTTTATATTAATAATGAACTATTCTGAGGATGATTTAAATTCGTATTGAAAGATTTCTTAGATAAAGCATTAACACGACAAAAGACACGCTCGTCAACAAGGTGCATAAAATCCAATGACAAGGTATCAATATTAGAGAGAGAAAAATACTTTAGAGAGGGGAACGAATCAGAGAACTCTTTCACGACGAAAGAGAACAACCGACAGCGAACAGAAATATCACAAGGACAAGAAATATTAAAATCTGAAGTGAAATCAGCAATGGCCGAATTGAAAAGAAACAAAACAGTAGAACCAGCCGGAATTTTAATAGAGGTGCTGGCTGACTTAGATGATTTTGGCATTAACAAAATTACAGACAAAATTGAAATATACAACAGTGGTGATATATTGAAGACCGAAGTAGATCCATTTTTATAGCACTGCCTAAGAAGCCTGGTGAAAACGAGTGTGAACTCCATCGGACAATCAGCCTAATAAGCCATATAACAAAACTCATCCAAAATCTGATAAATAGAGTGCACAGAAGAGTGAAACCAGAAATAGGACAAGAACAGTGTGGGCTCGTTAAAGATGCTGGAACAAGGAATGCGATATGTATGATTTCATATCAAAAAGAGCAATACAAAGGCAAAAAGATGTATACCCATGTCTTATAGATTATACAAAAGCGTTTTACACAAAGAACTGTTGGAACTCATAGGTAAGCTTGACTGAGAAATATATATATGAAAAATGTTATGTAAGTGAGTTATCGCCCTTGGTAAACTGCACTCTCAAAAGATCACGTATAGCGTCAAACCAACGAATCACTTCCCAGAATATGTTAGCGCCAATTATAAAGAATGCTATACTGTTCTGACTCTTGCTTTTTTCTGTCGAGATCTGTAAGACACAGGACATCAAAGTCGTCTCTGATTCTACCTGCAGTTTTGACATGAGAGCCATACTATATTAATACGGTATACGTAAATGAAACCATTCTACAAAACCAAGGACTTCAGTTTAAGCGGACTTATATTGTTTCATTATAATATATAACCGCAAACAGAACAATTTGTTTGCAATAAGATGTATTATTTCTATAGAATTTGTATATATGAATTTCAATAATATTCCTTTTAACTTTCAATTTGTGTTCCGTGTTTTTCCTGTGTCGATATTATTTGCGGCTTAAGTCGCCATACAGAAGCCTGCTCGGTTCAGTTTTGATAATGTCACTAAAGTTTCTCTTGGTGCGTCCTATTTCGAGTTTCCATTTCTATTGTGTCGCCTGTATCTTTTCACGCTGTCCATATATTTTCTCGGGAGATTATTGTATTGCAGTTTGGGTGCTCTGTTAGGCTTCTTCAGTTTCCGTAGTTTCACTATTAGTTGACATATAACAAAGTATAAGAAAATGTTACGTAAGTGAGTTGTCGCCTTTGGTAAACTGCACTTTTTAAGATCACTTATATCGTCAAACCAACGAATCACTAGCCATAATATATTGGCGCCAATTAGAAAGAACGCTATTCTTCCTCTTTTCTGTCAAGACCAGGACGTCAAAATCGTCCCTGATTCTACCTGCAATTTTGACATGAGAGCCGTACTATATTAATACGTAAATGAAACCATTCTACAAAACCAAGGACTTCAGTTAAGTGGACTTGTATTGTTTCATTATAATATATAACCGTAAACAGAACAATTTGTTTGCAACAAGAACTATTATTTCTATAGTATTTGTATATATGAACTTCAATGATATTCCTTTTAACTTTGTGTTCTTCCTGTGTTGATATTATTTGCGGCTTAAATCGCCATAAATAATCCAGAACCTATACTACGAGCAAACTGCATACGAATATTAAATGAATTCATTAAATATACAAATCTTCTCACCGAATTTATTCCACCTATAGAATAAGGCGATTCTGAGGGAATTAGAAGTTCGACCAGGAGTCATGAAAAGGGAAAACATCGATAATCCAGAAAAGCAGGGTAAGACACCTTGACAAAGAGGACATAGCAGGATATTGATATACAAACAGAAATCTTTCATCCACACACACATATATATATATATATATATAAATATATATATATATCTTGTATACATCTATTTCAGGATCATGATGGATGGCGACCCTTGAAAACTATATTTAACCACTCAAATGGTTTCATAGGAATAATGAGCCCGATTTGAATGAAACTGAGCTACGAATCAATCCGAAAGTTAGCAGTCACACGGTTGATGTTTTCCATAGCGTATGGGAGGTGTGTGTGTGTCTGAGACAATTTACAAAATAATGGCGCATCCTCGTAACTCCAAGATGACTAAGATTTCTGCGAAGTTCTGCTAGCGTATTTTATTTTGAAACCAAACCACAAACACGGGAAAATGCGTCCGCAACATTATTCTCATTCTTGCTGGATGGTGGCAGTTCAATACGCCATTGCATTATCTTCTCATTTTTGTTTTTTATTTTATTTTTTTTTCTACACGTTTTTTTGTTGTCGAACATAAACGCAAATGATCGCTGATCAATGATTAACTTGAAGTGATGATCTACCAGGTGGTGACGCAATTTCCGAAGAGACAATATGATAGTATAAGCCTCATACTAGAAGACAGAATGCTACTGTTCCATGAGAGAGAGAAAGAGAGACAAAAAAAAGAAAGAGAGACAGAGAGAGAGAGACAAAAAAAAAGAAAGAGAGACAGAGAGAGAGAGAGACAAAAAAAAAGAAAGAGAGACAGAGAGAGAGAGACAAAAAAAGAAAGAGAGACAGAGAGAGAGAGACAAAAAAAAGAAAGAGAGACAGAGAGAGAGAGACAAAAAAAAGAAAGAGAGACAGAGAGAGAGAGAGAGACAAAAAAAGAAAGAGAGACAGAGAGGGAGAGAGAGACAAAAAAAGAAAGAGAGACAGAGAGGGAGAGAGAGACAAAAAAAGAAAGAGAGACAGAGAGGGAGAGAGAAGAGAGAGAGGGGGGTATATCCAGTAGTCAGTTTCCCCAAGAAGAAAATACTCAAAGAGTTGGGCCAGAGATCTGACAGCAAACATGTTACAGTTTACATAAACTGAAAAGATTATACTATGAAGTCCACTACGTAAATAAATAACATTGCTTTGTCTATAAATTTACAATAATGTTAGGAAAGAAAAGAAAGAAAGAAATGAACAAAAAACAACATTAATGTAAGTACATTCACGTGTTATTATCTTGGATACATATTCTTAACTCTTATGTTTTATCATTCAATAAATGTGTGTTACTTACTGGGAATACTCGGCCGACATCGTGTTTCAAAATGGTGAAAGCACAAATGGTTTTAGAAGACAGTTGGAAAACTGTTGACTAGCCTAACGACTTTATTTTCTCACTAAAGTCACTTAGCCACCGAGAGTAATATGCAAGCATAGTCATGGCTTTACGCTATGACGATAGAGATCTCTCAGTGATAGACGTTCGAAGAGGGTATAAAGGCGTTCCAGGTTTGGTTTAATAAGATTCTGACTAGTGAGATAGCCGAGCGACCTAATAAACAAGAACTTTCCTCGTTGTACGTTAAATTTTATTTCTTTGCTGTCTTCAGATTTTTTTTTCAATCGGTAATCTTGTTTTTAGGTTTTGCCGCATATAATGGCATTAGCTACGTAAGCGAAAGTTGCCACTCGTCCGAAATCATGCCAGCGATAATCTTTTGGAAGCTAGCCACGCCATTCGTGATGTCAAATGAGTACGCGGCAGAACTGATAAAGGTACACTATTTCAAGGACACATGGCACAGTTGATAAAGGCGTTGGTTAGATTCAGTAACAAGGCCCAAAGAGTGTGAGTTCAATACCTGGTTAAGGCGGTGGAGAACTTGGAGAGGGGGAATTAACAGGAGATACCTGATAACTGACATCCATTAAACATAGCACATGGAACTTAGAACAGTCTACCCCAGTGAGCGAAATAAAATGTTCAGTTCGACATTCCAACCCCCTGAAGAAGGCCGGAGCGTACAACAGCCGAAACGTTGTAATAAATATGGCGACAAAGATGAGGACAATAGTCCGAATAATGTAAATAGTGTACATAATACCTCATCTCAGAAATATGGACAGATACTGATAAAGGTGTTTGTCAGTTTCGAAAGCAGTGTAGGGTTTTAGGCAGCCTCTCAGCAAAGCAGAAAGTGGAATCGGTAAGCAGAGTTCAAATACCGGTTCGGTCTGTTGCGTTCACTTTAGCACAAATACCGCCAGGAAATACATGAATCCATTTCTATTCTTCACTCAATTTGCAGGGTAGACCGGGCTCTCTAGCCTTGGGTGGTAGTCAAAGAGAGTGACAATTAAAAATCGTGTAAAAAAGATCATGGCAATTAAGAGATCATGAAGTAAAGGAATATGTGGAGAGCTATTATCACCTATGTCCAGATGGGACATTTCGTCAATTTGAGGGACTGTGTATGCATTCAGACTGATTGGGGAATATTCATTCATTTTCTCTTGAGACCTTTCTGCACTTATGATAAAAGGTTTGTGCCTTCAAAGTTCATTCACTGGATTCTATTCTTTCTTTCACCAACGCTGACATTTCAGAAGCAGTAGAAAAATATCTGCATCTAAAAAGCTCAGATGTTTTGCAGCAATCTACTTACAATCTGGAGTAAGAGAGGCAAACAAAAAACCGAACAGTAACAGTGGCATAAACACAAATAATGACACATTTATTATTATTGTTGTTGTTGTTCCCTCCTCCTCTGCAATTTTTGCTGAGGATTACGGCCGTGTCACCAAACCTAAGCAACGTCGAGCTTTGCCAATAGCTCGAAATAGAAGTAGATAAGTTCGACTATCGGCTAGTTCACACTCCTCCCTAGTCTTTTGAACAGAAGTAGAAGTTTATCGCTTGTTTCAGGTTTAGGATTAAGTTTCTGGTTCCTACAAGAGTATTCTCATTCTCTTTCACTCCCAGTAGGCCCTTGCGTTTTCGTGGCATTATCGACTTGCTTAGAGTGAATTGATAAAAAAAAAAAAAAAAAAGAAAAAAAGAGAGATGAGAGAACGTTTGGGAAATATCCAGTGTTTTAAGCTTGAATGTGCGGGTGGTGCAATAAATAAGGGCTTGGAATAAGAGATCAGAGAGCCAAATACGAATTCCAGTCGGGATCATTACATTCACTCACGCGCAAATACTTATGGGATTTCATGAATCGAAAGCGTGTCACATCCTCTTCTACCAACACATTTAGGCAAGCGCGGTAAGGTAATGGACCATTCCTCCCCACGATTCTGTAGAAGGCCGACATTCAACGAAGGACCTTCCTCAGCTAAGAAGAATTTTAGCTGAATCAATTGTCAGGTTTGAGTCTTCTCATGCATTTTTCATTCTTCTTGTGCCGCTCCAGTAAATAACTGATTCCTCCTATGCTTCGATCTTTACAGAAGGTAGTTAAGATAGAAAATAGATAGTTGCTGCGATATATGGTTTGAAGTTGATCAGTCTTCACTTTCCAGTCTTTATAGAGTTTAGTAGCGTCTATGCGGCCTTATAATTCCTTTCCCCAGAGATGAAACGATGCAAGCCTCTTGCTACTCTATCGCTATTTCTATGGAAAATGTTCTGCCAAGTTACATTTCTTAGTTCCACCAATTATAACCCTCACAGCTCAAACCCGCCATGTAACATACACGGAATTGAACCATCCTCATTTCCTTCGTATTCTATTAGTGAGATGTAAGTTCCAGTCGAACAGCTTCCCACGAACCGATACTTTGTGGAACCAACTCCCAAGAGAATGCTTTCCCGACCACTGTTATCTTAACCCCTTCAAGTCTAAGCGTAACAGTTTTCTTTCCCACATATCCTTATAACTTGCGTTTGTTACCTCTTATTCTTACCACTCATACAAAAACCGACTTCAGTAACCCTCTATTTTGAGTGGCTCTTGAGATTTGTGTACGCTGAATATTAATTAAAAAACTGCAAAGAGCAATTTTTTTGCAAAACAAAGTTTAATTCAAAATTTTAGTAATTGTGAAATGTTACTTGAATATAAAGAAGCCTTTAAAAAGGAATTGAGCCTCGCTTCATGCTCAAAATATACTGAAATTTGTCATTTATTATAAGCATTTTTTTTTTTTTTTAATTTTAATCGAATTCACTCCAAGCAAGACAGTAAAGTCACTAAGACCCAAGGGGTTACAGAGTGTGGAAGAATTAGAAACAGAAACATTACCAATGAGCGAGAACGAAAAGTAATCAGGAGGACAGTAGATAACGATTGACATTGCATTTAAATTTTTGACGATTAAAGTTGGCTGGAAATTGTGGAAGAGAGTTCCACAAACAAGAAGTGCGACAAAAAAAAAAAAAAAAAAAACCCCTAAACAAAAAAAACAAAAAAAACAAAAAAAAAAACACTGTTAGCATAGAACTTACTGTTACATCTCGCCAGCTCAACTGTGAATTGATGAGATGTCGACGCCGGTCTAGTACTGCGCTTAAATATTTTAAAAAAAGTTTACATATGGTAGCGAAGAGCTCATCCGAACATTTAGTATAAAAGTATTTATAGAAAAGACAGAGAGAGGCAACTTTACGGCGGTAAGCAAATGACTGAAGCCGAGACACCAGATCATGACCGATATTACTGATGATTCTTTTTTGGGTTTTATCAAGGAGATATCAAACGTTCTCTTATAGGTATCCATACTCAGAAATGCCGTGGCAAGAAATTGTGGCTCGATATGCCAGCGCAGCAGAGATCGCCCGAAATAGCAAACTTTACTTTAAGGTAGATTTCTTCCTTCAAAAATATCGTTCGACACAGTGGACACCATGAATTCGAGATTAGGAGGGGATACCAACAGAGACGGATAGTAGGAGTAACACTACAGTCAACCTACACCATTTTGTTGTTGATAAATCTTTCGGAACTTCCAGTACTAAAGCGTTATGCAAGATTTCCGTTGAGTGTTACATTCATAACATCCAGTGTCAAGCGGCCTGGAAGTTCTTTTAACAGTCGGGGAAGCTGCTGAATGACTGAACGTGCAGATTTTAGCAAAGTGGGTCCCTTTTTGCCTTGTGTTTATAGCAACTAGAGAGTCTTTGCAGGAC
Source organism: Acanthosepion pharaonis (assembly GCA_903632075.3). Lineage (NCBI taxonomy): Eukaryota > Metazoa > Mollusca > Cephalopoda > Sepiida > Sepiidae > Acanthosepion > Acanthosepion pharaonis. The sequence continues at coordinate 167,168 of CAHIKZ030002120.1, read as the reverse complement.
ACTTAGCTGTTTGTATGGTGACTGCGACGACCGAGAAAAACACTTATTTCGCGTCGTCAGTGCGGTCTTCAGCAGTGGCGTTGGTTAATATAAGATATAGTAACCCAACCATTGTAGCACTAACGGCGTAGTGAGACTGTTTATGAGTCAATTTAAGAGCCTGATCAAGGCCAATATATATATATATATATATATATATATATATATATATATATATATATATATATATAATATATATATAAAATATATAAATATATATATAATATATATAAAATATATATATATATATATATATATATATAAAATATATATATATATAAAATATATATATATAAAATATATATATATATAAATATATATATATATATATATATATATATATATATATATATATATATATATATATATATATATAAAATATATATATATAAAAAATATATATATATATAATATATATATATATATATATATATATATATATATATATATATATAATTTCATTAAAATATGTACGAATATTTTCGTATTTATGCAGCTTAAAACTGCTAGCTCTACTTCAGTAGGCGTAAAAGAGACGCTGGCTTAAAAAATGACTAAACTTGTAAATTCTTTCAATTGCACATAAAATGATTTGATTGATTTGTTTTCTACGGCTTAACCATTTCAGGTTATTTAAAGCCATAAAGTATTTTTAGATGGGAACAATTTTTTTGAGATAATGTTTTAGTGATACACGTCTTACTAATTAACCCACAGCTGAGAAAAGAAGAAGTGGATTCATACTTTTTCCTAAGAGTATTTGCGCCTAAGTGTATAAAACGAACCCAACTGGAATTGGAATTCAGCTCACCGATTAACAATTACTCGAGTAAACATATTGTGAAAATGGGATTTTAAAAAAAGGTGGTGCTAAGGGTGGAAGATAACCGAACACCAGACGCTGGTCAACCCCCACACCTGCCAAACGTAGTCCATATACGCTGGAAGTTTGGACAACAGAGAATCCTCACACTACTGCTACTGGAATCCAAGTCGTTCGCCGAGACCTCCTGACCAACACCTCGTGCCAGGACTGAAGACCAGACGTTAAAAATTTAAATTACTATTAATACAGGCTGTAAACTCCAAAAGGGGATCCAAGTGTTATTTGATTATAACAATAGCGGGAAGGGTTAAAACCGCCGTCTACAACAAATCATATATAAACCAAATCGTTATTACATATTTAACCAGGATTAATTCTTTATTCCAATTAATTCTTTGTGTGCTGCTACTAGCCGTTGACCTGCCCTTCATTTCAGTTTACTTCATCAGCGATCTTCTCACCCTCTGAGATCAAAAACACAACGTGGCAGAGGAGTGAGTAGTTGTAAAGGAGACGAACATCAGCTAGATCGAATGGGACCGTGCTCATCATCACGATACCGGCGACAAACCAGCAACGCATTAACGATTGAGGAGTCAGCTAGATGATAACCCCAGTATTCTGAAGGAACCTGAAGACCAACGTGGGACTCAGCCGGTTACAGTCACTAATAAATTGAAGAATAACCTCCAGACGAACAATGAATACACATTGAATAAAAGATCATTAAAATTCGACTATCATCTGTAAAGACTTTTAAGAGCTTGAAAGACCAGCAACACTTCCTTGAGTAAGCACAAAACAGGGAGGCTTGGAGACACTAATAAGAGATATTTTATTTTGCGGAAAATGAGAAATCACAAGTCGAAACAGCTCTGATGATGATCGATTCGTTTTCTACGGCTTATCAACCCACTGCAGGTTATTGGAAATCATAAAATATTTTTAGATTGTATTTTTTTTGTAGGTAATTGTACAGTAATACAAGTCTTACTAAATAACCCATAGGTGGGGGAGAAAAGGTCGATTGATAACTTCCCCAACTGGTATTTTGTGCGTAAGTGAATATCACGAAGCCAACGAGAATTCGAACTCCGCTCTTCGATTAGCAATTCCGAACCATTATCTATTACACAACCCACATATCGAACCTTATACTACCTGATGATGATGAGGAAACTTCACAGCAGTACTATGCTAAATAAATATGTTAAAGCCTCATTTTGGGGCTTTAACAAATTTAATTAAATTCCTTGTCGTTTAATTCATACATATCAAGCGGAGACGTTTTTTTTTGGTCTCGAGATTATTATATATATATATATATATATATATATATAAAGAAAAATTTGGAAAAACAAACAAATCCTTAAATGCAATTATGTTGTTTAAAATGAATGAAATTTTTAAACAACATAATTGCATTTAAGGATTTTGTTTGTTTTTTCCAAATTTTTCTTCATTCTGTCGGATCTATATCCATTTACATATATATATATATATATATATATATATATATATATATATATATATATATATATCTTTCGAGAGGAAATGAAGTGTAAAGTAAAAATGAAGTATAAACTACTGCATTTTGCAATGATTTCATATACTTGAAGATAACATGATTGATCAAAAAGTCTAGCCTCGAATCATTCAAAGGAACGCTTGAAGAGAAAGTTGGGGAATGTTTGTTTTTGGTATAATCATTAATTGGCAGAAGAGCTGCAGGCAGGTTCAGCAAAGAAAAACCAGTAAAAAATATAAATAAATGAATAACACGTGATTTTTTTTGTTTTTTGTTTTGTTTTTTACAAAGTTTCAAGTGAAGTTTTTAAAGCAATTTTATGTTCATCAGGCAAGTTAACGTCAAGATGAAGCAGAATTTGAAAAATAAATAAAAAATTAAATAAATCACCTTATTTCTATACAAGTTAAATTAATCAAAAATCAAGACAAAACAAAATTTAAAAGGAACGAGACTATAAACTTGGCCCTTAAATCATAAATACAACAGAAATGTTCCACAATATAACGGAGCCATAGAACTGAAATTCAAATAATGGAATAGACGAGAAACCTCAACATTAAGTAATATTTTTGTATTTGAATACCAAAATATCTGAATTATTTATTTTTGCTTGAAATTAAAGAGAACTCCTATTAAACCAGGTAATAATTTTCCATGCAGACTTTAACAATTTATAAAATTATTTTTTTTTTCGGGGAGAGAATGGGAGAAGAGAGAACATCTCTCATTTCCCGAATATTGAATAAGGTGCATACGAAAACAAGACTAGAAACTTCGATGTGAAATTTGAAAAAAAAAACATTTATTACATTGACATAAAAATAACAAGGAACCAAATACAAGTTTTACAAATAAGCTTGCACGAAAATTTCCTTTTGTGTGCCTTATAAAAGGCAAGATGATAAATTCAAAATACAGAATTATTGTCCGATAATATATTATTCAACAAACTTTCAATAATCGAAAAATCCTTGAAGGTACAATACAAATTCCTTAAAAAAAAAAAAAAAAAAAAAAAAAAAAAAAGCGGTTCAAAATAACTTAAATTAAGAACGTACAATACAGTTCCTTTAAAAAAGGTTAAAATACACATTTAAAAATAAAGAAAAAGAAAAAGATGCACTTAATTGAAAGACAAAACTGAAACTGAGAAACTTTTGGCAGGGATCACTAGCGTCATTAGAACCTTTAAAAATTTTGTTATTTTTTCTTAACACAGTTCGAATCACTTCATTGATTTCACTTCTGTAAGAAACAACCCAGCTCATCCACTGTTGATGGCCAAAATAGCTTTTCCTTCTGGATCCTTATAAATTCTTGTAGCCGTATAATACCTTCTGAAATTTTCTGCTAACTTCTTATATAACCCACAAATGGGCTTCAGATGGGTCTCAACTTTTCAATTTGCGAGGTTGAAAGTCATCTTTCTGCTTGGGCAATAAATCCAAAAGGTGTGTATTATTTTTGGAATTTGAAAATTAAAACGCAGTTCGTCCTTGACCTACTTATTTTGATAAGTTCTTTACGAGCCATTTTATTTTTTCCAAATTTAACTTGCACATCAATTTAATAGTTTTCTTTTTCTATTAACCAGCAGGCTTTCTTTTTTAATTTTTAAACACTTCTCTTAAAAACAAAAACAAGCCTAAACTGTTATATTTTTTTTTTTATCAAGACATTTATTAAATTTACTTTCTTTTATATATATATATATATATATATATATATATATATATATATATATATATATATATATATATAAAATTTTTTTAATTATTTTATATTCACCATTCTAATAAATAAATTTTATACTGAAGAACATTTAGGTATCAAAATACTAAAATTGCAAGTGAAGTCATCTAGTGTTAAATATTCAATTAAAATTTTATACGCTTTTAAATGGCTCAAAATTGCCAACTTGAAAAATTTCCTATCTTTTTTTTAATTAAAAACCGGTTTCCAATGTTGTAGTCTCTAGAGTTAAAAATGGAGAACAAGGAACTTATATAAATAATTATAAATAATACGATACGCTAATTTCGTTTATTGCTCTTTCTATTGAGGAGAGAATATAAAAATGTAAATTAAATAAATGATTAATAAACAAAATTGCAGATAAATAAATATAACAATCTTGGTTTGTTTATTACAGTTGCTTTCAAGAGAAGTGGTTTGAAAGAAAATTAAAAGGAAGTCAGACGGTTAATAAAAAATAATTTGATGTGAAAAATTTGTACGTTAAACTTTCTAAAAATAGAATGGCTCGAAAAAGAAAGGCTTGTGTTTTAATTTTCAAATTCAAAAAGGATATACACTTTTTGGACTTATTAACCAATCAGAAGGGTGACTTCCATTCACACAACTTTTAAAAGTCTATAACCATCCGGAGCCTATTTGCGGACTATATAAGAAGACAAGTTAGCAGGTGACAAAATTTCGGAAGGTGAAGAGGGCATAAAAATTTCGATGAGAAGGTATAAGAAGGTTGCAACAAGGTTATTTTTTGTCTGTCACCAGTAGATGAGCTGGATTGTTTGTTAAAGAAGAAATAAGTAAACGAAAACAGAAAAAGAAGCAGAATCAAAGTGAATAAGAAAAATCGCGTTAGAAAAAAAAAAAAATTGTTAAAATCCAAATGAGTCTGATGAATCCTGCGAAAGCTTTATGTTTCGATTTTTCATTAAGTGAATCTTTTTGAAAAGAAATTGTATTGTACCTTCTCTACAGATCTTTCAATTGTTAAAAGTTAGTATATTTTTAACCTTTTTTAAAAAAAGAATTTGTATTGGACTTTCACATTTTGTCGGTTATTGAAAGTTTGTTGAGTAATGTATATCTTCTTATGAGCCAATAATTCTATATTTTGAAATGATTATCTTGCCTTTTATAAGGCGCACAAAAGAATTCTTTGTGCAAGCTTATTTATAAAACTTGTATTCTGTTGTTTCTTTGGCGAACATTGATAAACATTGATAAGAAGACAGCGTCAAAGGGACGGTTTTTCTGTTTCTGTTTTTTCCCCCATTTTCTGTCGCTTTGGTCTGATGGCCAATCGATATCATTGTATGCTATTACACTATTTACATTGTTTGAACTATCATCCTCATCTTTGTTACCATATTTATCACAACGTTTCGGCCGTTGTATGCTCTGGCTTTCTTCAGGTGGCTGAAATGTCGAACTGAGCCCTTTATTTCGCTCGCTGGGGTAGACTGTTCTAGTTCCACGTGCCATGTCTAATGGATGTCAGTTATCTCCTGTTAATTCCCCTCTCCAAGTTCTCCACCGCCTTAACCAGGTATTGAATTCACACTCTTTGGGTCTTGTCACTGGATCTAACTAACGCTTTTATCCACTGTGCCATGTGTCCTTGAACGAAATAAAGAGTTCAGTCCGACATTCCCTCCATCTGAGCGTACAACGGCCGAAACGTTGTGATAAAGATGAAGATGATAGTCCGAACAATGTAAATAGTGTACATAATACCTCATCTCAGAAACATAGACATATACAGTATGCTATTAGTTTTATTCTGCCATTATTCTTCCTGTAACATAGCTCGTACTCCACCGTACCTTAGTACATGTTTAGTCGTTGTCCAATGTTGTGTGGATCGGATAAATATTGTGAAAGTTTACTGACAATATAACTTAAACCCGGCCTCGTGCAAGTCATGAGATAAATCAAGCTACCGATGGCTTCACTGTATTTTCTGGGGTCAATCAGGCTATCAGTGCTGGTGAAGTTGTTCATATGGTGTCACTCTCGGTTTGCAGTCTGACATATCGAATCTCTATTTTATTTTTTATTATGTACTTTTCTTGACTCATTTGTACTAACCCTCACTTATGTTAAAGTCTATTCACTGGAAATGACGGAGTTTTCAGAGATCCTTCATCTTAAATTTTGGTGTTAGCATTTGTTTAATGTCATTTAGTGAGTTTATGTTGTCGGCTGCGTGGATCAAATCATCGATCCATGATATTATTACGACTCTTTGTTTATTGTGTCTAATAGAGACATAGTAGTCTGTTTGATTCTGTATGAAGTCGATTCTGGTGAGACAATCATGTAGGGTTTTATTCCAGTTTCTGCATGACTGTTTTACACCATATAGGAATTAGTTCAACTTACAGTCTGTTCTCTTGTATTCGATATTACTTCAAATCCCTCTGGTTGTTCAAGGAAAATTTCATAATCAATTGGGGGCGTGTAGGTATACTATTTTTACGTTTATTTGATGTACTATGAGATCGTATTGTACAACCATTTTTATTAATATACGTATGGATGTTACGTCCGCTGGAGAAAAAGCCTTTTTATAGTTTAGTAGTTCCTTTATTTGATTGTATCCCCTGGCAAGAAATCTTGCTTTGTATTTTTGCAATCTGTCTGGGTTTTCTTTAATTTTGGAGATCCATCTACCACTTATCGCCTTTTTGTCTTCAGGTAAGTTTATCAATTTTGAAAACGTCATTCTCCATTTGAGATTCGATCTCTTCCTGAATTGCTTCGATCCAATAGTGTGCTTATAGGGAGTTCACAGCTTCTTTATAGGTGTATCGCACACCACATGTAGCACTGCAACAGTAATCGCTATTGACTAGCGTTTCGCCGTTTTTCATCTTCAGCGTTTGTTACGTAGTCATTTAGGCGACGAGGAAATCTCCCTCCCTTTTTTTAGGTATCGGCGGGTATGGTTTTCCTCATCAATATGTCGGTGGTCTCCAACGTTAGGTTGCGTTTCTTTGAATTTCTGGTTTTCTATGTATTTCTTTCTATCATCATTTAGAAGGTCAGTTTGGGTTTGTTGTGCAATGACGCTAATGAGGAACTTAAGTTGTTTGTATTTAAGGACCTTCCTATTTTCAGGGTAATAGACCAGATACAAAGGGCTGTTCTTGTCATACCCGAGGAATATTCCCTTTTCGCATTTTTGGTCTAACTTTTTCTTCAGATGTTTGTAGGCGTAACACACTGAGCCAAAAATGTTCATGCTTGAAAGGTTGAGATTTCTTCATGTTACTGCATAACAGGGATAAGATGTCATAACAGTATAAGTCCATAAAGATTTTGTTAGGCGACTTTCTATAAATCACGCACCTGGCCATTTCGAACTATGTTCGCCAATTCCTTTCTGCCGTCCCGTTTTGATGAGGTGAATATAGTGCTGAGTTCTCGTGTTTTATATCATTTTTACGGAGTAATGTTTAAAAATCGTTTAATTTAAGTTGTCCGATCTCGGTGTTTTTATCTTACAGTAGGGAGAAGTTTTCGGTGGGTGACACATTGTCATTCTGTGGAAATACATGAATATAGCGCTGGAGAAATCGTCGGTAAATGACATAGCGTATTTGTATCTAGTTATGCCCGTTGCTTCCATGGGTCAGCAAGGTGCACTAACTTAAATATGGACGTTGCCTGTGTGTCAGGTTGCCTGTTTCTCCTCTGGGGAAGTTTCCCCTGGGTACAGATTTCACAGTCCCTTTTGGTAGCACTTTTCCCTTTTATTCTGATCTCTTACGTTGGGTAATTTAGCAATATCATCGTAGTTGCAGTGTCTCAGTATTTTGTGCCATGTTTGGATATCATAACCTCCTTGGCAACTAGCCTCTGTGTTGTTCTCTGCGGTCATCAAATAATATAGTCTTTTGTGAGCGTGTATTTTGTACCAATTCATCTTTATTTTCTTTATCAATTCATCTTTATTTTCTTTAAAAATGAATGTCGCTCAGTTCGTAGTTGGAACCTTCACAGGGAATATATCCTGCGGGTAAAACAAAATGTGTAGCGCCTTCTTGTTACGTAGTTTCCATCTACATCTAGCAGGCATACCTCGGCGTCTCCGCTTTTTAGTGCTATGCTGCTAGTTTTAGTTTCATCAGCTAGCTCCACGCAGTGGTTCTCCGGCTGGAACGTCTCGTATTTTTTTAAATTTCTTCACATCCTTGATAATGTGTGAAGTAGCCTCCTGCGTCAAATATTATTCCCTTAGGTATTCTTGTCTTCTGTGTGTAGTAGTCGTTTATTTTGAAGGCAAATGAGCCTTCTCCTATGTCAGCTACTTTCTTCATGGTCTCTTTTATAATAGCACAATTCCCTTTTTTTTGTAGGTGGTGCTTTTGCAGTAGTTGCATCATTGTTTGCGTTCTTTGTAGTTATTTGGGTATATTCTGGCCAAATGTCCGATGTGGTTTTCTTCCTTCGTAATTTTTGAGGAGGAGGAAGTCAACCTCATTACGTTGTCACTGCTTGGATTGTTCTTGTGTTTTACCGTGTCTTCAAACTCCAAAGTTAGGTTTTAAATTCCGAAAACGTTAGTTCTTTGCTGTTGTGAGTCACGTGTATGGAGAAAGGGTTGAAGTATTCTGGTAAGCCTTTTAGTACCATTGTGATAATCAGGTCATCACCCATTATTCGTCCGGCATTTTTCGGGACTGTTAAGATGGTTTTCGGCCTTATAATACATTCGGTGACGCTTTCGTTACAGTCCTTTTTAAGTGATATAAACGCGATATATAGTGAGATCACCCTGGGTTCTCCTTTTCCTGCATAGTGGTCGCTTAGTATTCTTAGGGCTTTTCTTTCGTCGTCTGAAGCTTCCGTCATTATTAGCGACAAGCTTTTGTCATTTAGAAATTGTTGAGTTCAGCACAGGCCTCTTCGTTCCTTTCTGTGTCTTCTTCGTCTCTGGTGAGATTTACGTCTAAGATGGCGTCTTTTCGGCCAAGTGTACCTAGATGGCCTAAGAACTTTCTCAAATTTCATATTTTTCTTCGTCCCTGTTAAATAGGAGTCTGTTCCAACGAGTTCCATTATCCCTTCTAGACCAAAAGCCTGTTAAAGTTAACATGCTGCTGTGGAATAGGGGATAGTAATTAATAAAGTTGCACGAATGAAAATTACACGTGTGTACAGAAAAGAGTAAAATCTTTTAAACTTTCGGTACAGAAGAGCTAAGAAAGAGATAGAGTTATTGGACTTAGTTAAGTTATCTCAACAGTAATAAAACCTAAACATATGATGAAAATGAATTTATACATTTTTTTTTTTTTTTTATTCTTGAGAATTTACAACAGGGCATTATTTCAAAATCGAAATAGCTATAAAATTGCAGTCTCTTACGAAAATCTTTTTACGAGCGTTAAATTGGATTTTCAATAACAAAATTTTTGTGTCAAACGCAAATGATATGGCACATTTGCTGATGGATTGGTTGGTTGTTTCGCGGCATATCAACCCGTATGGGTTATTTAATAATGGGTTTTTAGTGATACAAGTGTTAATCCATAACTGAGGGAAAAAAAGGTGAATTCATACCTTTCCTAAGGCAAGGATATTTGCACGTAAGTGAATATAACAAACCCAGCTGGAAATGCATCTTGGCTCTCCGATTAACAATTCCGAGCCATTATCCATTACACTATCCGTACACCCACACTTGCAATACCGGGTATTCTCAAGCGGTTACCCATGTAGGTACTGACCAGACTCGACGTTGCTTAACTTCGGTGATCGTACGGGAACCGGTGTTTCAACGTGATGTAGCCGTAAACCTGATTTTCAATCCAATAAAGTTGATTTTTTTTTCGTTTACGTTTTTACCTTGAACCAACCTAAGTCAAGGAATGTACGGATATCTGCAACTGATAACATTTGGCTCAAAATATCATTTGTGGCAGAGATTAAGAAAGAATGCAAAAACATAAAAAATAAATAAATAAAAAAGAAACAACTTAAAAAAAAAAAGCCTTGCTGCAATAAAATCTTCAGTATTCCCTTCGTTTGGTGAGATGACGTAAATTAAGGCGAAGTCGCACGCACGCAACATTATTCTCTTTGGAGAGAATAATAATAATAAATAAAATAAACTGCCGCCCGACGAAACCAAATTCGCCTCGACATCTTAAACAAGAAAGTTTGACGTAATTAATAAAGAAAGACACTAAAAATAACACTGTAATAATTACAGCGTAATTAGTAGATACTTTTAATTTTAAATGCTCCGTTTTAATAAAGTCGCTTGATAATGTAACTCAAAATAATATTCGTTTCCGAAGAGAAATTAAGAGAAAAGCACCAAGTGAAACGAAAGAAAGAAGACAGAAAAAAGCGAATTAGAAAAGTCAATATCAACCATGCTTTCGTGAAAACCCTCATGTTCCCAATGCAAATAAGTGCGTGTGACGTCACCTATTCCTAGGCAACTAGTGACGTCACACTTTGCCTTTCCACCGAGAGAAAAAAATGGTTCATACATCTATCATTTCATTTTTTTTTTCAACTTATACACTGCGTAATTAAGATAATAAATAATGGGCAAAATTTGGTTAAAATTTCATTATTGATTTTTACAGTTTTTTTTTCTGAAATCGCAACAAAAAGGAAAGACAAGAAAGAAAAAAAGGAAATAAATTGTTACCACGTAAATGAATGCGCACATAAAAATTCTAATCACGTATTTTTCTTTTCTTTTAAAAAAACTAACAAGACAACTATATGTTAAATAATTATTCTAATCACTGTTTAACGGTCTTTTGTCCATATTATCATTCAATCCGTTTCTATGATTTTTTTTTTTTTTTTTTTTAATATTTTAACCGACGCATTTCAGTTTTGTTTGCCAAAAAAAATAAAATGATATTTTAACATTTACTTCACTGTTATTTTGGAGAAAAGAAGTGCGGGAAGAAAAAAAATGCAATATGAATTTAAGATAAGCATTTTGTTGTTATCTGTGTTATAAACATACGGAGAATGTTATTATTCTACCTTTCCAACAATATTTTCATTTTTCAATAATCGATCTTAAACTGTTTGGTAAATAAATTCCACTGCGCGTTTATTGTTCCAAGCAATTTTCAATACAACTGTCGCAAAAGTCATTAATATTGATATTTTTTTTTTGTTTATTTCCACGTTTTTTACAAATAGTAAAGAAACAAAGAGAATTGCATACCTTTTTTTTCCTTTAGATAAAAAAGAGAGAAAAGAAAAAGCTCATTTTATTATTTTTTAACAGACAGTCAACTTGATACAGTAATGAAAGCTCACTGCCGTTTGTACGTAATAAATGCCTGAATTTATGGAACAAAAAATATGTCAATGTCATTATTTTGACTTGCTATTCTGATATTTTTACATTTGCGACGCGACATCGCAAGTAGATCAAGTGACTACTGAGGTCGCACAAATAGTCATGAAAAGAAAAGCATCATTACGCTTCTTCCACGTGGAGATTATTGAAAATTCTCGGCTTAACCCACCCTCCACTTCTCGCAGAAAAAAAAAGACCAAATCTCAATTTAATTCGGAATTCCTTCTTTGTCGGACCGAGAAATTTTTCAGCGCGCCCGCCTTCGAATCTTGCATTTTTTTTTTAATTTTTAGATTACTTGAAAACTTTGTAACAATCATCCCTACACATCAACAGATTGTAAAGAACATGCCTATGTCTATTTATTTTAAATCCTCTCCAATCCCCTAAACGACTTCTTAATGTTGATATTAAATTCATTAAAGAAGGCGAAAAATAGATATTGAATATCAACATTAAGAAGTCGATCAGAGAATTCGAGAGGAACTAGAGAGACATATGCCCAGATTATTCAAACAGGCTTGACTGAAGATATGTTGCCTATATATTATAAAAATGGAAGTCCGACAATTATTTTAATATATTTTCCGTCAATACGTTAATTTATTTAAGTCAATGCTCTGTTTTCTTTTAAATTAATTACATTTACCAGTCTGAATGTTCGAGAAAAAAAAA